>PVLD010000690.1:0-255377 GCA_004027595.1 Dinomys branickii
AGGGGGGAAGGGAGAGAGGGAGGGCACAGGAGAGAGAGGGAGAGGAGCAGAGAGGGGAGAGAGAGGGAGGGGGACCGGTATCCCACCATACTCTCTAGTGATGTGTCACCAGTAACCTATATAGTCCCACTAAACCTCACCTCCTAAAGGTTCCATCACCTGCCAACTGGGTCACAGGCTGGGGACCATAGAGCCAGGCGTGGTGGCACACACCTGTAATCCCAGCACTTGGGAAGCTGAGGCAGGAGGATCTCTCATGAGTTCGAGACCAGCCTGAGCTACAAAGTGAGCTCAAGGCCAGCTTGAACTGCATAGTGAGACCCTGCCTCGAAAAGACAAAAGGCTGGGGACCAAGCCTTCATCACATGTACCTTTGGAGGGCACTCCAGACCCGAACTAGAGCACCTTACTACAGGAATACTGTGGATAAGAATAAGATGAGGAGGTTCAGCATTTGTTCTGCTGGCTTGAGCCTAATATACAGGGAAATCAAATTGTTGAGTCTTAATCTTGCTACATCCAAAGAAAACTGTTGAGTCTTAATCTTGCTACATCCAAAAAAACTGATGCCAACCTGGACTACTTATCTAAAAAACTATCTAATGCAACAAACCTCTGAAGTTCTCGGAGCCAGTGGCCAAATGCCGTTACACACAGTTAACCATTATACCTTGAGTCAGCATCCATGTGGTCCTGATTTTAAAAATGCTCTAATAAAAGGATTTCTTACTAGCATCTCCTTGAGATCAGGAGACTTCTAAGTCAAATTCTACATCAATATTACAGTCAACATAGAAAAATGCAGTACTGAAAATATTGCTAAATTATCTAAAATTTAAGAAGTTTGAACAATTACTACAGCAAAATCAATTTTAACCATTTTCTATGTTTTAGGCATTATGCTTAGCTACCAATAAGAAGTATCTTTTTAATCATCACAACAGCTTTCACATATTATTGTTGAAGAAAGGAAAATTTGAGAAATCGATCACATAGTTATCAACAGGCAGTCACAATGCAAATCCAAGAGGCTGTCTCCAAAGCCTCTGTTTTTATACTACCCTAGGCTGCTTCTGCTGGGAACTACACAAAATAACTTTAGGGTTACAGCAGCTAGAGCAAGGGATCAATGAAAACAATGTAGCATTTCTGGACAGTATCTAACTTCCACTAGAAATCCTGAAACTTGATGCATCATCCTACAGAACAGACTTCTGTATTAAATCAGGTGGCACGAGCTAAAATCTAGAAAGCTCTAACGAGTATGCCACACAAGCAGAATGTTGCCAGCTGACCATAGCTATGGCAACATTAACAGAAATATCATGCACAGATGTATTGCAAGAAGATAAGAAAAGAGAACTATAAAATTCAGGAATCTCTAAATCACAAAAAAACTGATAGAAAGCTACACCCTAACAGTGAACCAGTTGAGCGCACTACCTGAGTACAGACATAAATGAGAATGAATCAATAATTTTGATCATCTAACTTACCAACTGGAAATAAATCTAACACTAGTAAGAGAACTGGTGGGGAGTATGCACTTCCATCCTGAGCTCAGCTGTAAGACATCAAATCAGAAAAGGACTAGAAGTAACACAGCATATCACAGGCTGCCAAAGAAGCAGCTCAAACCATATTCAGTGGCTTTTGAACTGGCTGTTCCACTCAGTGAAGTCAAGGAAGTGTATATTCTGGTAAGAAAAGCAGAGCTCCCACCACTAATGAAGAAAGGCAGAGTGGCAGTAGAAATGGAGGCATTCTCAGGTATTGCTGATAATAGTACAAACTGACACACACTCCTGAAGGGCAAGATGGTATTATATGTTTAAAAATCCATTGAATATATATATATACACACACACACACACACACACACACACACACACACACACATTTACTCAGTAATTCCATTTTCATAATATTCTTCTAGGGAAGTGATTAAGAATGTAGGCAGAAAGGCTGGGGATTTAGCTCAGTAGCACAGTATGTGCCTGGTAAGTGTGAGGTTGAGAGTTCAATTCCAGTACCCAAAAAAATAAAGAAAAAAAGAATGTAGACAGAAAGTTGCCTACAAGAATACAGTATTTGGCACCTACCTCTCCCTGACCCACATGAGAGCCACACTGAGCCATGGATAGCTTCAGGAGCCTTGGTGACCATGACCCATCCCCACTCACACCATCACAGGAGTGAGGTTGAACCCCCAGGAACCTCTGAATCTTCAACAATGACAAAACAAAGGAGCAGAATACAATCTCAGACCTCCACCCCACCTAGAACAAGTCCAGGAGACATCAACATAGAAGAGCTTGGAAGTTACCCAACTGAAATTTCTGAAATGACAGCAACTGAAGTAAAGAAACAACTCCATCATGCCATAGAAGAAATCAGATCAGAAATACTCTCTCAGGAGAAAAAAAGAAATCACAACAATAATGAAAGAATTGCACAGCCCATCTAAAGACATAGACTAAAAAACAATAGAGGAGCACAGAAAAATGACAGAAACCTTGAATGAACAATACAGAAAAGAATTAGCATTCATGAAACATTCAAATGATATTCAGGAAATTAAAACTTTCACTGAAAGCTGGCAAAACCACTTGAATGAAGCTAAAGACACACTTTCAGACCTTGAAGACAGCATTGCAGCTAACAATTGTGAAAGGAAGGGTCTCTTAATAAGAAGGAACCAGGAAATGCAATTCAACAGCTGTAAGATTGTGCAAAGAAAAACAATGCCAGATTAATAGGTGTCAGCAAAACAGCAGAACTCAACACAAATGACATAAAAAGACCATTTGCAGAAGTAATAGCAGAAAATTTTCCAAGCATGGAAAAAGAATCAAACATATGGTTAAGTGGGGCAAATGCAATTCCAATTAGCCATAACCAAAATAAATCTACACCCAGATATATAATAATCAAGATCCCAGAAATTAGGCAAAAGAACAGAATATTAAAAGCTGTTAAAGAAAATAAACAGAAAATAAAGGAAAGCCCATTAGAATTATGGCAGATTTCTCAGCACAATCAAGTCAAGAAGAGCTTGTAGTGAAGTATTTTAAGACCTGAAAGAAAACAACTTCCAAGATTAATGTATCCTGCAAAATCATCCATCTAAATTAATGGAGAAATAAAGTATTTCCCTGACAAAGAACAACTAAAGAAATGCATGAGCACCAAATCAACCCTACAAAGAGTACTAAACAATATTCCAGAGAAAGAGAGAAAAATGCCCACAACTTCAAGAACAACAATACAAACAAACCACCAGCAGAGAAGGCAAGTAAACAAGAAAAAAGTAGGGAACCAACTGAAGGAAAATAACATGACAAAGATAAGATAATACATAACAGTTATAACTATTAATGTAAATGGTCTCAATTCACCAATGAAAAGAAGAAGACTGGCAGAATGGATCATGAAACAAAATCCAACAAAATGCTGTATATATGAAACACATTGAACTCAAAAGGAAATTCACGGACTGAAAATCAAAGGATGAAAAACAATACTCCATGCTACAGGAGCCCAGAAAAAAGCAGGGATAGCTATTTGGTTTGCAGACAATGGAACTGAAACCAAGAATGATCAAAAGAGACAAAGACCGTCACTACATACTTGTTAAGGGAAAACTGCAAGAGGAAGTGATAACAATCATAAATATCTATGCACCAAATACAGGAGCACCCAACTACATAACACAAATTTTACTAGATGGGAAAAATTTTTAAAAGCAGTAACACAATCATAAAGAGGGACTTTAACACACCATTTTCACAAAGATAGATCAGCTAGACAAAAAAAATCAGCAAAGAACAGAACCAAACCAAACTTGGGAACAAGTGGACTTAGTAGACCTTTACAGAGTGTTCCACCCAACAGCATCAGAATATACATTCTTCGTGGCTATACGGAACATTCTCTAAAATATACCATATACTGGCACATAGAACATCCTTAAGTAAATACAAAGGAATTGAAATTATCCCATGCATACTATTGGACCATGGTGCAATGAAATTGGATATTAATAACAAAAGAAATCACAAAAATTCCATAAACTCCACCTGGAAATTACATAACATCAGCCTGAACAACTAATGGGTGAGAGATGAAATTGAAGAAGAAATTAAACAATATTTAGAATCGAATAAGAATGCAGATGCAACTTACAGCAACCTGTGCGATGCAATGAAAGCAGTCCTCAGAGGGAAATTTACAGCAGTGAATTCCCACATCAGGAAAACAGGAGCAGAAATAAATACTTGTATGCTGCACCTCAAGCTTCTAGAAGAAGAAGAGCAACTCAAGCCCAAAGCCCACAGAAAGGAGGAGATTATAAAGATCAGAGCAGAAATGAACGCAATGGAGACTACGAAAATATAAAGAATTGATGAATTGAAGAGATGGTTCTTCAAAAGAATAAATAAAATTGATAAACCCTAGCCAACCTTATCAAAAAAGGAAAGAAAAAATTCAAATTAATGCAATGAGAAATGAAAAGGATGAAATCACTACAGATCATGTAGAAATTCAGAAGATCATCAATACCTACTTCAAAAACCTTTACTCTCATAGGATGGAAAACACAGAAGAAATGAACAGATTCCTAGATACATATGAATTACCAAAGGTGAATCAAGAAAATGTAAAAATCCTAAATAACTGAGTATCAGCCAACAAAATTGAAAATGTAATAAAAACGTAGAAACAATGAAAAGCCCGGGTCCTCCTAATGGGTTCACAGGTGAATTCTACAAGAAAATTAGAGAAAATTTAATGCCAATTCTTCTCAAACTCTTTAAGGAAATTGAAAGGGACGGAATTCTCCCTACTTATTCCTGGAGGCAAGTATTACCCTGACACCAAAACCAGAGAAAAACCAAACCAAAAAAGAGAACTACAGGCCAATCTCCCTAATCAATATAGATGCAAAAATTCTGAATAAAATACTAGCAAACAATGCAGCAAATCAAGAAGATTGTACATCATGACCAAGAGGGATTCATCCCAGGAATGTAGGATGGTTCAATTTACAGAAATAGATTAATGTAATACACCATACCAATAGAATCAAAGACAAAAATCACATGATCATCTCAAGTGATGCAGAAAAAGCTTTTGATAAAGTCCACCATTCATTCACGGTTAAAAAAAAAAAACACACAGAAAATAGGAATAGATGGGTCTTTACTTCACTCTAATAAAAGCCATCTATGAGAAACTAATAGCCAACATCATACTAAATGGACAAAAACTGAAAGCTTTTACTTTAAAATCAGGCACAAGACAAGAATGTCCACTGTCACCACTCCTATTCAGTGTAGTTCTGGAAATATTAGCCAGAGCAATTAGACAAGAGAGATAAATATAAGGAATAAGGATAGGAAAGGAAGAAGTGAAATTATCATTATTCACAGATGACATAATACTCTACATAGAAGACCCCAAAAACTCCACCAAAAGAATTGTAGCTTTAATAACCAAATTCAGTAGCACGGCTGGATAAAAAGTCAACACTCAAAAATCAATAGCATACAAACAACAAACATACAGAGAGAAATTAGGGAAGCCACACCTTTCATACTAGCATATAAAAAATGAAATACTGAGGAATCAATCTAACAAAGGAAGTAAAAGATCTATACAGTGAAAATTATAATACTCTGAAAAACAGAGATTAAAGATTTTAGAAATTGGAAGGTATTCCTTGCTCATGGATAGGAAGAACCAACACTGTAAGTGGCCATACTCCCAATATTGTTGTACAGATTCAGTGCAATCCCAATTAAAATACCATTAATATACCTCACAAACCTAGAGAAAACACTCCTAAAATTCATCTAGAACCACAAGAGGCCTAAAATAGCAAAAGCAATCCAGGGAAACAAAGGCAAGGTAGGAGGCAATCCCTGACCTGAAATTATTCTACAAAGCTATTATGATAAAATCAGCATGGTATTGGCAAAAAAACAAACCTGAAGGTCAGAAATTATCCTACAAGCTACTATGATAAAATCAGCACGGTACTGGCAAAAAAACAGACCTGAAGATCAATGGAACAGATCAAAAGATGAAGACACAACTATAAACACATTCAGCCACCTCATGTTTGACAAAGGAGCTAAACATGTTCACTAGAAGAAAGATAGCCTCTTTAGTAAATGGTGCTGGAAAAATTGGCTTTCCACATGCTGAAGGCTGAAACTAGACCCAAGTATATCACAATGCACTAAACTCAAGTCAAAAATGGATCAAAGATCTAAATATTAAAACAGAAACACAATCTACTAGAAGAGAAAGTAGGTGGAAATCTTGAAGACATAAAAGTAGGAAGAGAGTTCATGAACAAAAACCAAACTACAAAGGAAATACTTCAAAGAATCAACAACTGGGATCATATGTTATGAAAAGTTTTTGCACATCAAAAGAAATCACCAATAGAGTAAAAAGAAAACCTACAATTGGGAAAAAAATTTAGCGAACAGTCCTTCACACAGAGGACTTCTATCAAGAATATATAGAGAATTTTTTAAAAATCAGGCCCCCCAAATCCAAAGACCCAATAAAAAAATGGGCATCTGAGATGAATACATACTTCTCAGATGAAGAAATAAAAATAGCAAATATATGAAAACATGTTCAACATCATTAGTCATTCAAGAAATGCAAATTAACACAACATTGAGATTCCATCTCACCCCAGAAAGAATGGCTATCAAGAAATCAATCAACAAATGCTGGAGGGGATGTGGTGAAAAAGGAACCCTTCTCCACTACTGGTGAGGGTGTAGACTAGTACAACTACTGTGGAAATCAGTACGGAGATTGCTCATAAAACCAGGATTAGGGGTCCTACTTAATCCAGCTATTCCCCTTCTGCGTATTTTCCCAGAAGAATTAAAAACATCATACCACAGTGATAAATATGTGCACCCATGTTTATAGCAACACAATTTGTCATAGCTAAGTCTTGGAAACAACCCAAATGCCCATCAACTGAGGAATGGATAATAAGATGTGGTATTCTTATACAATGGAGTATTACTCAGCTATAAAGAAAGATAAACTCAAGCCTTTCACAGGTAAATGGATGCAACTAGAGACCATACTCATAAGCGAAATAAATTGGACCCACATGTGTAAACATCATACTGTCTCCCTAGTGTAAGAACCTGAAAGAGTAAAAAACCCAAAAGGTACAATAGATATTGTCAAAGGGAAAGAAATTGCTCAAAGGGAAGGAACAACTGGGATGTGGGAAAGGAGAAAAAGACAGAAGGAAAGGAGAATACACACACACACACACACACACACGTATACATACATATATGTATACATATGTGTATATGTGTGTATATATACATATATTATATATGTGTTTATGTATATATGTATGTGTTTTTATATATGACCAATTTCACATGCTTATATCAGATAATCTGAACAACTAATCTGAAGACAGCAATATGCAACATAACAATCATTGGTGAATTCCTATCATCTTCTTTAGTGAAGCTCTGTATCATTTCTAACCTTTTTATTATTTTTTTTATTCTCTTTAATGGTTTGATCAATCTGGCATTCTTATATCTGCTAATCTGAGCAACTTCATTAAAGATAAAAAAATGTAATATAATAGCCACTGTTAATTCCTATCATTTTGTTTTGAAACCCTGTGTCATTTTTATTTTTTTGGTGGTGTTTTGTTTTTGTCTATGTTGTTGTTGTTATTTTTTTATTCTCTTTAAAATAAAAAATACAGTATTCATCTCCACATTACTTATAATGTTAAAAAGTTGAAATCAACATAAACACACAGCAAAAGGGTAATAAAGAAAATCAAGAAATACAGTCACAAAAAAGAATTCTACAGAATCATGAAGAGCACTGTAGAATGCTATTAACATGGAAAAATATACATGACATACTATGGGAAGGACAAGTTATAAAGCAGTGCACTGCAGTAAGTTATTATAACTTTTAAAGTTTTTATATGCAAAAAAAAAAACCTGGATGGTAACACAAATGTTGAATGAGGCAGAATTATGAGTGACTTTTTTATTTTCATTTTATCTACATCTCCTATTTTCCTACTGTAGATTGGTATTATTTATATTTATAGTGCAACAAGTCATAGGCTGACTGTACTAACTTTTTTATAAATTAGTCAAAAATATATTATCAGTCAACAAACACCAGTAACTATGATTATATTCTATCAGAGCTTGGGGCTGGGGAGAATAGCTGAGGGTGAAAACATACAAAAGAACAATGGAGACAAAGTGATCAACTTCAAAAGACTGTGTATCCTAAGTCAGGGTGGAAATACATCACTAAAGCACACATTTAATATGTGTTTGAAATATAAATACTCTTGCTTACCTTCAGCCATGCAAAGAAGCACTGTGTTAAAACTTACAAAATAAAAGGTTGGCTTCAGTATCTAATATTTTACAACTGCTAACTTCAATTTAAAAATCTTACATTTGAATAAAGTGATCATGAGTAAGTATAGTATTCACTTATACAGTCTTTGATCACTGCTATATTTTAGGAAGACCCTCAAAAAAAGGAAAAAAAAAAACTAGAGGAAAGAGAGATCCATATACAGTACAGAAAAACCACTGATCATATTTGGGGCAGGAAAAAAACCCAAAATGCAAGTTTTTGTCTAAATCATGTTCTGCCATTTACCAACTATTTTCACAAGACTTAACCAGCTTCTAAACAAAACAAAAAATGAAACAAGAACTACCTGACAGGGTTAATTCACATTAAGATTTTAAATTTTAATTACCTTTACTCATTCCATCATTTAAAAGCAAAGAATTCAGGCAAGAGGATGGTAATGAAGTATCCAGAGCTATGAAAAAAGAACTGGTTTTAACCTTGGGCTATGAAGAAAGAGCGCCTGCTAGCTGTGTGATTCAACAAGACACTGCACTTCTTTAAACTTCACTTTCCTTATCTACGTAATAAGAATAAGAGCTGTTGCTGCGGATGGTGGCACAGGCCTATAACCCCAGCATCTGGCAGGATGAGTCAGGAGGATCTTGAATTCAGAAGTACAGTGAGACTCTGGATATAGAATAATACTTAAATTTCTTTCCTCTTCCTTTCCCCCAGAAAACAACTTTGGAACACGGAATGGCTGGCTGCGTACCTGAAGGGCAGGGTCTTTGAACTGCCAGGGTACAATACCAAGGCAAAGACAACGAAGTGCAACCAGGGCAGAAGAAGCCAATGCTTGTTGAAGTGTGCTCCTTGCTGCAGGTTTTCACGCTTTCAAACGTCTGCCCAGTTCCATCTCCCATCTAGGTTTGTTCGGTCTTACACAATAAAGCCTCACCTGTCACTACCCGTAGTAAATAGGAAGTAAAACATGAAGAAAATAGTGAGGAGAAACAACTGACAATACGCTCTTGGTGACTGTCCTTCAGGATCCCTTCTCCTGCGCTCACCATGCTTTAGCATTATTCCTATCGTTAGGGTCCTTCCCAGAAACAAGAGCATCTGTGACTGCTCTGTGCAAAAATTTAAAACTATCAGATTCCAAGCTCAAAAGTCTAGAAAGGTGCAAATGTCTTATTTGTTTCAATGTTTTCTCTGAAGATGCACATTTCAGCAGGTAAAGAAACCTTTGGGATTGTATCTTTAAACCAGTTAAGGACATAATCAAAGGTTTGAGTATCAAACAAAAGCACCTATCCATAACACATCCTGTTCACAAAAGTGCCCCAGAAACTTGATATAAGCAGAATCCCTGTTTATTTCTAGGGAGATAACACTGCAGTTTTCTGTACCCAGCAGTATGCCTTACATACCCAAGGCAATTGTACTTTCCTCCTCTCCTCAAACAGAGCATGTGTTGCTAACAAAACACTGGAGTCCAAGTCATTTCCACAGACAAAAAAGCAGCTGGTCCAGCTAATCCATTTGTTGACTAGCCTCATCAAGCTTCTATAAGACTGTCCAGTTAACTTAACCTTTATTGTCAGAAAGCATGAGTCAGAAGTTCCAATCCTCTTTCAATTGGGATTTAACAATCCTCCTTTGGCACCACCATATGGAATACTTTTTTACAGATGGAAAAGTAGAAAACATGGTCTAACGGGGAAAGATGTCCATACAGGACTAGAAAAGGAGAAAGTTATTTTGAGGTTGCAAATATAAAATTTCTAACAGCAGCTAACAGTACTGTGTGTGCTACGCACTATTAACTGGTTTTTTAAAATGAACACAATCAGTCTGGCATACCTGTAACCCAGCACTCTAGGAGGATCAAGCAGGAGGATGACAAGTTTGAACCCAGCCTCAGCAACTTAGCAAAAACCTGTTTCAAAGCAGAATACTAAGCTCACAGTTTGTTTGTTTTTTTTCGGTACTGGGGATCGAACTCAGGACTCTGCGCTTGCTAGGCAGGCGCTTATTCCACTGAGCTATATCCCCAGCTCCATGGTCCTATTATTTTATTGTAACATTCTGTAACAGAAGATGGTCTCTAAAACAATGTCAACAGTGTAATGCTTTCTTATTTAAAGAGAAATATTCAGTCTGGTTCATTACTATTTGACACAAGTAATTCATTCCGCAGTCAACTCGAGATAAAGATGAAATTCAGAACACCAAAGGATTTATAAGCATCAATACCAGATACTCTTTGTAAACCACAAAGCAACAGAATTATCGTTAGAAAGATGGATACCACCAACGAAACTGAACATATTTTCCAATATTGAAAAGTTGATTCTCAAAGTTAGCCCCAATAAGATACACCAGTATCAACACAAAGAGCAGCTAATTTTCTGCTAACTCTGGGGACACTGTACACGGTACCCTATAGATACACAAATCCATCATTTGAAATAGAAAAAAAACAAATCTTAGTTTCAAAAAAAAAATTCTTATTTTCCCAGCAGGACCTCGCAGGAATCACAGTCTCCAATTCTTGATTCCTCAGTAAACTGAGAGATATATATCCACTGATAAAATGACCCACACTAAAACACATGTTTGTATTTTATTTACTGTGTGGAGTATTTTATTGCTAATTCTTCCTAATCCTTAAAATACAATGTGTCCATAATGAATTTATTAGATTTTTGTAACAACACTACGAAATATTCTTACTTCTAAGTAGGTTAATCACTGCTACCTAACTTGCGTCATATTACAGAGCTGGTAAACTCCCAAGCCTTTGCTCTTGGTGGAAACACGGGTATGGACTCGTAAGTCTTTGCTCTTTCATTTGACCTCTGCTTAAGTCCATCCAAAAATATAACTTACCTAATAAGCTGTGAGATGTCCTACAAATTTATGCAAAGATGTTAAAATATTATGAAATAATCTACATTTCTGTTAAATATTATGAATCAATGCTTAACACATCAGAGTATCTTACACTCCTGAAGATGAGTGCAAGTAAAATGGTAGTTGTTTTACTGTCTTTCCAGAGCTTTCTATCTAGAGGAAAGTATGGCCTGTTAGTGATGCTCGCTTTTCCCTGATGCATTATAAATAACATTTGTTTTCCTTTCTTATGCTGTACTATACTTCAATAACACTATAACAAAGAGGTGGGAGTTGAGTTCTGTACAGGGATTGGAACTGAATGTTAAAATCTCTCTCGCGGCCACCCTGGCTCTGTTCTCTAAATATTTTACTTATGAAAAGACTGGTCCTGTACATCCATCCTTCCCCCAATTTGTTCTCCAAGTGTAAAACATTCCGCAACAAGCACTAGGTAACCGCGATCTGCAGCCCCAGCCGGTCAAATCGGGTGGGGCGGCGGCTCCGACAACTGTCACTCTTCCTCCCGATTCCACAAACTCGGAGACCCGTCCGGGACCAGCCGCGGGGAGGGGGAGCGAGGAGGTACAAAGGAGGCTGGGTCCACCGGGGCGCACCGAGGGCGCGGAAAGGGGCGCCGGGAGGAGTAAGAGCGCGGGCGGCGGCGCCGGCCGGGGACCCCGCGAGGCTGGGCCGGGAACCCCGCGAGGCCGCGCCGGGTCCCACGCCCGGGGAGGCGGGAACGCCCTCAGCACGCGGGCAGCTGTGGCAAAGAGCGGGCCTCGAGCGCTGCACAGTGACTGGTTTAAAAATGTGGCCGGTTCCTCACGCGGTCTCAGGGGCCCAGACCCACGAAAGTGCAGGGCCCAGGACCGAGGCCGCCCCGGGGCCGCGGGCGTATCCTGAGCCCCGCGCTGCCCGCGGCCTCGCCCTCCCCGCGATCCCCGCGCCACCAGCTCGAGCCGCGGCCTCCTCGGCCAGCGCCTGTCCCGCGCTCACCTTTTGGGAATCCATCGCGGGAGGATAAGGCGCCGCCCGAACCCGCCGCGGGCCCGAGGGAGGAGACGGAGGAGGCGTCCGCGCCACACCGCTCCCCGCCGCCGCCGCCCGGCCCGCACCGGCGCCGCCCAGCCCCGCCCCGCCAGTCCGCGCCCAGTCCGCGCGCTGTTGTCGGCCGCCGTTGCTAGGGTGAAAGGGCGGTGCGCAGAAAGGAGAGGCGGGGCGCGCAGCGCCTGCGCGCTGAAGGCCGGGCGGGGAAGGTGTGGGTGCGGTTTTCCTCCCCCACGCAAGGTCATCAGGAGAGCTGTCCACTGGGCGCTATCCTCCTCCACCCTCTTCCCTCCGCGATCGCTGTAGGCCTGGGGCACCAGCACCCTGGCCGGTGGGGAGGGTCCGGGAAGGAAAGCCCTGATCCTGGAGCTAGCTGAGCTCACTCTATCCTGAATGCGCCAGAAGCACCTTACCCTCCTGGCCTTGGCTAGACCAGACCTAGATGTCCCGCAAAAGGGATGGGTTGAGGCTGCGGCAGAAACGCAGGACAAGGGCCTACGGGGACGAGGGGTCGGATGTGGTGGAAACGTAGGTATGGATCTAAAAAGGGCTCTGGGGCCTGGTAGAGCTTTCCCAGAGACCCTCCCTAACCAGCATCTAGCTCACTGTGATCTTGAGCCAGCCAGGTTCCCCAAGCCAGCTTCATGTTACGTAGAGCTCGAGAAATAACGCAGACTTTGCAGAAGACAGTGACGATTTTAAAAGGTGGTTGAGGGGCCAGTACAGTTAGAGCTGTGTAACACTTGGCAGTGCGCCTTAGAAAGTGCTTGATCCAGCCCCAGGGGATCGATAATGCAAACTTCAGCAGGACGGAAGGCTTGGAAAAGTTCCTCCCCGGGGAGAGGTGCCTTACTTTCCGTTTGGATAACTCCAGTTGCTCAGAAAAGTTCTACTGAGCAGTCGCTGGGGATGAATGAATAAAAGAGAGATCAGTACTGAGTACCTAATATGTACCAGTTCTAGAGAATTCAGTGATTAGGGTCTGTTCTCAAAGAACTTACAATCTAGTGTGGGAGGCTGACATAAAGAAAGGATGATGTGTTTCTTACGTGTTTTAAAAGAGAAATATAATGGGGTAAATGGACTCGAAGAATTGGCATAATTGGTTTTCCCAAAGTTCAGGGAAGGACAGCCAGGATGTCCTCAGCAGCACAAGTGCCTGCCAGGCAAGCGCAAGGTCCTGAGTTTGATTCCCAGTACCAAAGGTCAGGGAAGGCACCACTCAGGAGTTGACCCGAGAGAGAGGATGGATCATACAATCTTACAAGGCTCTGAGGAAGCTGGGGGGCAGTGGCGTAAACCTGCAATTCCAACTACTGTGCTTTAGAGGCTGAGGCAGGAGAATCACAAGTTTGAGGCCAGCCTGGGCAACTTAGCAAGACCTTGTCTCACACACACACACACACACACACACACACACACACACACACACAGTACCTGGGGCCCTGGAGAAGGCGTGAGCACTGTTTGAGAAACAGTATTTATCCACAGTGCTATACTTATCTCCAACTATACTATGATTTTCTTGAGGACCAGGACTTCTTTTACCCGTCTGTATTCTCAGGACAGGGCCTGGCACACAGTGTGCATTCAATAAATTCTTTTATTTTTAAAACTGAAGAAAGATGTCCAAGAAATGGGATGAAGTGCACAGTAAGAAAACAAGAGTTTGAGCCAGGCTCGGTAGGAAAGTCTGGGGAAAGCCCATGCACAATTTTGCTCCCACCAGTTGAAAGGAGTGGTAGGCAGTTTTACCGAGTTGTCCACTTTTTTGCTACCAAGAGGAAAAAAAAAAAAACTCCCTGTCCCAGCACCTTCGATTCCGTTAGGAGCAGTGGGTACAGGTAAGTGCCCAGCTGCGGCCCCACTGCTGCGGCCTCAGGCAGATCTGTGCGTGGCAGCCAGTTTCCCAGGAAGGTGGCACAGCCTGGGAGGTGGAGAACAGCAGAAGTCAAACCACCATACTGCCCTTGTTCACACCTAGATCACAAAGGGAAGGGAAGAGCATTCGGTCCTGGTCCCTCTTTTTTTTTTTTCCTGCAAGACTTCACCTCACTCCTGTCAGAGGACAGCTCCTCATCACTTTATGACTGACAGCCGTCACCACAGCAAGGAGAAGAAAGAGACTCTTTGAAGACAGTGAGTCACAGCTGAAATGTGATCACCAGACCCACACCCTAGGAGCACGCCCCTGGCTCCTTGCCTCTGACTCCTCTAGTTCTTTCCCTGCAGCTCAGCCAGAAGTCTGCTACTTTTGACAACAGCTCTAGCCCATTTGACTTCTGCCCTCCTCAGATCTCTGCCCTCACCAGATCTCTGGTTCCTCCACCAGTCTGGCTCCCTGGCCCTGCTCATCCTGGAACCTTTGCTACCGCTTCCCCATCAGGAATGACTCATTCCTTTGGGCTATGACATCCCTCTTCCCCAGAGCATAAGGGTACCGTAATCACTCAACAAACCGAGCAATAAAGCTGCACCCCAACTTCTTCCAGTGCCTCTGGCCTATAGGCAAATCTTTTACCTTTTCTGTACTTTTTCACACTCAAGTCAAATTGAAAATTTCACTAGGTGTGGTGGCGCATGCCTGTAATCCCAGCACTCGGGAGGCTGAGGCAGGAGGATCGTTGTGGGTTTGAGACCAGCCTGGGCTACAAAGTGAACTCAAGACCAACCTGAACTGCATACTGAGGCCCTGACTCAAAAACACAAACAACAACAAAAAAAAAATCACAGAAAAAAAGTTGAAAATTTCAAAAGTAGTTTTACCAATAAAATAAAACTTTTGTTCTTAAACTGACCTTTAGACAACTGCATTGTTATCACCTGCTAATGTGTCAGAAATGGAAATTCTCCTGCCTCATCGCCCACCTGCTGAATTAGGAAGGTTAGGGAGTAGGATTCGGTAATCTGTTGTCACCAGGCCCCCAGTTGACTGTGATACCAGGCAAATACTTAGGAACCACTGGACCAAGAGCAAGTTGTTTTAAAAAGGAAAATGGGAACTACCAAGGAGTAAAATGTGTTTCAAACCGTAGGTTTCTGACTCTGAAATAACATATCTAGTCATAGTCATCTAGTTGAGGTTCCTGGGCTTCCATGAACCTCTTGTGAGAAAACTCTTAGGTCAAGGTAACCTCATAGTTAGTGCTGTTAAAGTCAGATGAAGTGCACGTCCAGAACTCGGTATTCTGTCCTTTCTGAGTAAGGCCATTGCCTTGGCCCTGAGTTCCCATCCCCATCTCATGGGAGAGAAATTTCCTTCTTCTCCATGTCTCCAACAGTCTTCCACAAACATAAAGCTGCCTGCATTAAATCCTGACCCCGCTGCTCACCAGGTATATAGCTGTCAGCGTCCCTTAGCCTCACTAAGCCTCAATTTCCTCATCTCTGACATAGCAATCATAATTCCCTTTCCGGGCTGTCCTGAGGATTAGAGGAGATTACATGTTTGGAATGCCTGGTTTTGTAGGCATCTAACAAGTAGTAGCTGTTACTACTCCTTCTCTCCTGCACATCATATCTTCCCGTGCCAATTTGCATGGCTCATTGTCCCTTTGGGTCTCTGGAGTGTTATAGATTTATCTTTACCCTACCTCCCCCTTTCACTGCTGTATGTGGTGTTTCTGAAGCATAACACTAGCCAGATGCTGCCCATTGCTGAAGCCCCATATCTTCACCCATTGTCCCCTGCTCGTATCTGGTGTTAATATACAGCACCCAGCCTGAGAAAACCCAGAGGCATCTCTAAGCCTTCGTTTATTTAGGTGGAAAGTAGGGATTATAACTCTAGCACTTAGAAGTGTCATTGAGTAGATTTACTGAAATAATTCCTATTAAGTGTTTGGCACAGTGCCTATCATACAGTAAGCATTCCAGAAATATCACCTCTTCCCAACCATAGAAACATAACTAATTCTGTGCTTCCTGTTCTCTTCTGCCTAAAAAGCACACTCACCCCGAATCCTTGGAATCCCTTAAAAGCAAGACACTATATTTTGGACTCAACGCTTATTATGGACACTCTCCTCTCAGGTTAATGGTGGTCTGCCCCGATGTGGGTTGTCCAGTTCCTGGCTTAGAGAGCTCCAAGCCAAGTGGGAAACAGTAAGCAGACAAAACCCTGACTCGTGCAGGGCCAGAATGTGAGAAAAGACAGAATTACAGCACTTGTGCATATTTAGCTTGAAGGAATAACACAGGGACTTTATAATGACTGACTTCAAATCTCCTAAGGGGGTTGTGTTCTCTAACAAAGTACAGATAGAATTAGATGCTACTGTGAAAGCTACAGGAAGACTCCACTCAACAAAAATGTCTTATTTTCTAACAGAGCCACGGGGAAGTAGAATAGGTTGCTAGGAAGATCTCTGTCTGTGCAGGAATCCAAGCAGAGGTTGGGGATTTGCTTAACAGAGCTATCATGGAAAGATTCAAGTACTGAAAGTGTGCCTGGTGGAGATACCTTTAACATCCTGAACTTCAAGTGTTCAAGAGAAAGCAATTCCCTAAATCACAGGCCAATAGCCATTCATGTCCTTTCTGACTTGAGGTTGAAATTGCATTCACCTTTGCCAGGCTCTCTGAGTTTTCCCTCTCCTCGCTCGCATGTGGTCCACTGCAGGAGACCCCTCTGCTCCCTGGGGAGAGAGCAGGAGAGTGACAGTTCACTGAAATCTAGCCTTGTGACATTACTGTTTTCACATTATCTTTCCTGCACATGTTGGCTGGCTTTGTGCAAAGCACTGAGGACACTGAGATGAGGAAGCTGTGAAAAGCAGAGTGTTTTCAGCATAATCTGGTTTGGACCTGGTTGTGCCTGTGGATGTTTCATGTTCAGGGAATGACCAAGAACAGAGTAAAGTGATCTGCCTGTCCATCTCCTGAAAGGAAACTTCCCCTGGCCAGATCAAATGCTGGCGAGCAACCAGACCTCTGCGGCACAGAGGAGCAGGTTCACTGTTTCTCGTAAGAACGTTGCTCAGCAGCCCTTCTCCCTCTATATATGCTCTGAAAATAATGTAGGCCAGGTTGAGAGGAGGGAGATTAAGCCATAGTGTGTAACTAGATGCACTTGTTAAGCACCCAGACTCCATTGCCAGATTATTTGAACTCAGGTCCACTCACTAGCTGTGTGGTCTTGGGTAATTTCTTAACCTCTTTGTACTTCAGTTTGTTCACTTGCAGTAAGTGCATTAACAGTATTGACTCAATAGTGGTGTGAGAATGGTAAGTGACTGAACTATGCAAAGTGCTCAGAATATATAAGACACACAGAAAATATGTAATATGTGTTGGCTGTCATGGTTTTTTTTTTCTTTCAAAATAAGCCATTCTTCCAAGTGCAGCATCCAGAAATAATACTGTCTGTAAGTACTTGGATACTGGAGTGCTTTTGCTGTTGGCTTATGATGGTAGCCGGCCAGTGTTTCCTGAGAAAATAAGCTGCTTGAACTCCCATCCCCATTCTGAAGGTCAGTCTGTACTTGTGCATGAGAAACGTTTGGAGTGGGGAAGGTGAGTGCATGGCAAGCCAGAAGGGGAGCATGTAAGACAAGGGTGCAAACTTCTTTGGTTAGAGAATGTAGCCCATTTCTTTCCACCCCATAGACTGTACCCGGACCTAACAACAGACAGGAAGGGAGCACAGTATTCTTTCCAAGCCAAGAAACAGCCTGAGCAAAAAAAAAAACAGGAAAGCAGGGAAAGTACAATTCCAAGGAAAGAAAGTAATATTGTAGGCAGCTAAATTGATAGAAATGAATAGGCAATCAGAGAAGATCAGGCCTTCAAGAGAGTCCGTGCCAAAGACGAGACACGTCGAAATTGTGGCTGGAGGTGAATTTGAAGAGAGCCAGGCCACAAGGTGGACACACCTGGCCAGGCTTGAGAGCCTCTTGAGAGATAAATGGGGGCTGGGGATATAGCTCAGTGGAATAAGCGCTTGCCTAGCACTCAAGGGTCCTGAGTTCGATCCCCAGTACCGCAAAAAAAAAAAAAGAGAGAGAGATAAATGGCAGCTTAAAATTGTACTTTAGTTAGCACCACCAAGTCCAGTGAGCCTGAGTACTGCATCAGATGGATAGGTGGGTGACCAGAATACCCTGGCCCGTACTCCTACCGCTTTGAAGGAGTCCTTTGTTCTTTCCACATTAGAAGTTACAGTACGGGTAAGCTAGAGCTAATGATGTGCACCATACATCCTTGCTACATGCTTCACTTCCCTATTGCCTAAGCAATGATTACTAGCTAAGTGACTGTATTTGTAAACCTGTATGTTGATGGTAGTTTGACCCATGGCTACCGGAGTTGTGATTTTGTTGACTAAATTATCCTTGGACAAAAAGCCTCAATAGCAACCAATGTTCAGGACCCTCCTGTCTCTCAGGAGCTTTCCCTCAATACACCTTTCCTACTTTTAACCTCCTCCACTCTTTGGTATTGGGAGACATGAACGCAGCATGTGTGACATCTAACAGGTTGGGAGATACTTGCCTGTAACAGATGCTAGAGAAATGAATGGAGAAATGAACGGAGAAAGAAACCTTCAATGGCCAAATAACAGAGAAGTATTATGAAAGTACTATGAAAACTTTAGGGGAGGGAGAGGGGAGATAAAAAGAATTAAAATGATTTATGTATACGTACCAACTCCCCACCATGAATGTAATCATTACGTACTGTAAACACATACTAATAAAAATTAAAATCAAATAAAGAAAACTTAGGACACATAGGAAATGGAATATTCTTCAGCCACAAAGATTATCTTTGTGAAAAATACATAGCAATGCAGAAAAAAAGCTTATCATATTATAATTTTTTAAATAGTTAAACTTCTTTATTGCTAAATACAGTTGGATAACATCTGTAGAAAAGTAAATAATGCATGTATAATTTTTTTTGGCTTAGGCGAAGCGGTGTCATGTTGGAAAGCTGAGCCTGGTATTCTGTTGCCAAGTACCACTGCTGTAGTCTCAATATCTGTGTCCTCCCAGAATTCATTTGTGGAGAATTCTAACCTCTAAAGTGATTAGGGGGCTGGGGATATAGCTCAGTGGAATAAGCGCCTGCCTAGCAAGTGCAAGGTCCTGAGTTCGATCCCCAGTTCCGCAAAAAAAAAAAAAAAAAAAAAAAAAAAAAAAAAAAAAAAAAAAAAAAAAAAAAAAAAAAAAAGAATATTTAGGGCTGGAGATATAGCTCAGTGGAATAAGCGCTTGCCTAGCAAGCGCAGGGTCCTGAGTTCGATCCCCAGTACCGCAAAAAAAAAATATAAATAAAAATAAAAAATAAAGTGATTAGGATTAGGAAATGGGCTTTTGAAAGGTGACCAGGTCACAGAGGCAGAGCCCTTATATAAGTATAAGGAAAACAGCCTTAGCGGGACAACCTTGCAGCTCCTACCATGCGAGATGACACTGAGAAGGTGCTGTCTATCAGTCAAAGAGCAGGTCCTGGCCAGACACTGAATCTGCTGCCAGCCACTTGACCTTGGACTGCCCACTGTCTCCAACTGTGAGAAATAAGTTTCTGCTGACTATAAGATACACAATCTAGAGTATATATTTTGTTATAACAGCCCTGGCAAACTAAGGTAAAAACCTATAAGTATATTTACTTTTCATAAATGTGAAATATAAACTCAAATTTGGCATGATTTCCTGTGGGAAAATAAAGTTAAAACGGAGGTGAGGAGAGAGATTGGCAGGGGTTAGACAGCAACGACCTTTAAATGCTAGGCCAAGGTGTTGGGATTTGAGTATGTTGTACATGGGAAGCCACTTCCATGTTTATGAACAAAGAGCTATTTGAGGACACAGTTTGGCCGGAAGGGTAGGACTGACATCAGTGGGAGGAGTCTGGGGTGAGGAGCTGCCTGCTTACCCAGAGGCACGAGTCCTTCTACCCCTTGCCCTTGCCTTTCCCTGGCTAAATTCCCCCAACACACCCAACCCCTACCACCCCTGCCAGTGAGTACCGAGGCCTGCGGTGGCAAACCTGCGACACACGTGCCGCAGTGGGTCTCTGTTATCACTGAAAGCTCTAAAAGGTTCACCACCAGTGATGTAAGCATTACAAATCTTTATGTAGTTTTTGGAAAAATAATAAATTGTTATTAAAACTGTCAACTCTCTTCCAAAAGTCATTTAATCACGGTAAGCACACATTTTCTTTTAAGGGCCATGTGGTCTCTGGCACAATCATGCAATCTGCCATAATAGAAAGAATGCAGCCAGAAGACAGTTTGTAAAGGATTACGTATGGCTATTTTTTTTTTTTTTTGGTAAAACTTTATTTACAAAAAGAGATGGAGGGGCTGGATTTGACTCACAGGCCACATAACACAAAGTGTGAGTTTGCTTAGAAAATGATTCCATGATTCTTCGGCAACCTTCAGAGTTTCCCTAACCTTCCCTCAAGACACTTCTATGCACACACAGCACCATCTTCACCCCACTCATAAAATATTACAGAAGAGTACTGTAGAAGAAGGGCACCTGTGATGATACTGTCTCTGGAGCAATAAGGAGCAGAGGGGCTGTAGAGTAAGACTTAGATTTGAATCTTCTCCCTGGCAGCTGTATGATCTTATCATAGCACACAACCTCTCTGAGCCTCCATTTCTTCATGGATGAACTGGAGACATTATGCAAAAACTTACAGGGCTATTGTGAGGATTAAATGTAAGTAGAGCATCATTGTAATGCTTGGAATAACAAACCCTCAATAAATAGTAGTTATTAACCCTTATCAGCTCTATAAATAGCACAGAGGACAAGCCTAGCCTGAATGAAGAGAACTGCGGGTTAGACTTCAGGCCCACACTGACACTAGACAAGAAGCAGAGGGAACCTCTTATACATGCACATGTCTAGAAGAGAAAAACAACATTAAGTTTGATGATACTGCTGCAAGACAGATTATTATCAAATGCTTCTGATGAATCATTTATTAGACACCCCACTCAGCAAATCCACTTGGCTCTTGGTGCTTGGAGAACCTTGTCGCATGCTTCCATTGAAGTAACCAGATCCTGAGCTGCGCCTGCAGACGCTTGACAGCTGGTGAGTGGGAGGACGTGTAAACAATCTCCTGGGAGTCCAGTCTTCCGGGATCCTGACACCAGTCACCTTTTCCTCAGCTGAAAAATAAACACGTCAAGAGAATGACTGCTTCTCTCCTGAGGCATGAGACACAATGAGCAGCAATCAGTAATAAGCAGCAAGAACATGGGATAATCTTTAGAGAAAACATGAAATGTAAGACGGCTAAATGTGCAAAGAGAGAGAAGAGAAATAAAAAGTGTATCTGAGAAAGATGGAGTTCAAGTCCCCCTTATCAACTATGCATTTATGAGCAAGATATTTAACTTCTATACCAACTGTTTCCCCCTGTATAAAATGAGGATAATCCTGGTGTGGCCCTTTAAGGTTGTTGTACGGATTAAATTCATTAGTAAATATAAATGCTTGTCTGACACATAGTAAAAAATGTTATTATTGGTATTGCTGTTATTCCTTGACCGAAGGTTTTTATGACAGCCAAACTGAGAGGAACGCATGGATCAAATTTAAAGCTATCTGAAAACTCTGACTCTGTCCAACCCTCAAAGACCTAAAGATGAAACTTTGAAATTTTCATTCTCATAATTTAGTTGGCAGTGGGACAAGTCAAACCAGGACCTGTTGTGTTTGAACAGTTCAGTTCAATTCATGAAGGAGTGACTGACTAAATGAAAAAAATAATAATTCTGTGGTTCTAGAGAAGGATTTCCTTAAGAAATATATGGTGAAGTATTTAAGAGCGAAGGACTATGGAGTGTGGATGTTATTCTCAAGCAATTCAAAAGGAGGACAAGGAGGATGAGGAGGAGAGAGAGAGAGAGAGAGAGAGAGAGAGAGAGAGAGAGAGAACATGAGATGGAAAAATGGGATAAAAATAAATGTTTTCCAACACACTATACAATACAGTATTCTATATGCAGGTTTTGTATACATTTGAAATGATTTCTTGATTAGTTTTAAACTTATTAAAATGGGTTACCAATAAAAAGAAAAGCACAGACGTATCAGCTTGACTAGCAAGCAAGTGTGGGGCCACCACAGGACAGGCATGGGTGACCAGATAGTGCTGACCATAAGATGCCAGGAGGGCTTGGACTTGGAAAAGAGGGTTGGAATCAGTTCTCTCATTCAACTATCTCATTGGGTCAGGATAACAACTCCTGATACAACTGTCTCCACAACAGGCTCTCTCTGTTAGGCACCTAGGACAGGTTGAATGTAGCACTAAGAATAGTGTTGCTTGAAATCCTGGCCAAACATTTCATTGTAGAGTTTGAGTCTTGGAATTTCAATTTCATATTACAATTGTTGACTCTTTGCTGATCCTGTTCTCTCAAATCTCTCCCCAACTTCCATCCATTTTGCAAACTGCAGTTACAATACATCACTGCTTTCACACAATCAGTTCCTCGCTCAAGAAATTACAATGGCTTCCTAATTTTCATTATATCTCATCCAAATATTGCTGTCCTATTAGTTTTGTGCTTTAAGATTTTGCATATTTTGATTTGCAGTTTCGAAGTTTGTGATTTTTTCCTGCCCCTGGAAAGGTCAGGTGCTATAATTAGATTGACATTTGACATTTGATATTGGTTGTTGCTTAGTTACTGTCATGTGTCAGGACACTAGGCTTTTACCAAAGTTGTGATTTATCTAAAACTGAAATAAAAGTTCCTTATTTTTAAATAAACTTTCATTTTAGAATAGTTTTAGGTCACAAAAATGTTACAAAGGCAGTACAGAGGGTTCCCATCTAGCCCACACCTCTATTCTCAGTGGTTAACATCTTAGGTCACTATGGTACTTTTGTCACGGCTAATGAGCCAGCATTGGTAGATGGTATTGACTGAACACCATGCTTTATTCAGACTCATGAATTTTCTATAATGTCTTTCCCTGTCCCAGAATCTCATCCAGGCAAGTTTATTGCATTTAACTTTTCTCCTTTTAAATTTAAAAATACTTAAACAGTCAAATGCTACCCTAAAAGTAAAGTGTGTAAGCTGATGGATCTTACGTGACACTTTGATGCTATATCTTTTCTAGTACACTTCAACGTGCAAAACCTCACAACAGAACGTGACTCACCCCAAGGAGTGATTAGAACATTCATTTCCAGGCTTCCTGAGAAGTCAGATCTCTGGGGAGCCCACCAACTTTTCTCAGACCTAAGTCCTAGGTTTCCTCTAAGTAGCTGGCCCAAAAAAGTTTTTTATTTCTTGTGCAGTACAAAAGGAATTTTTCTGTAGTAACTTATAGAGATGCTTGAAATCTCATCTTTGACACAAACACAGTGCTAACGTGAGCTCTCACTGCCACCGCAGAAAGCACCTCAGGAACGTGGCTGCGTCATCCCTTCAAGGGCTGGCGATAACAAAGGGCCCTTAATGGAAAGTATGGCATCAGCTGTTCTTACGCAGCCGGAAACTTTTCTCTGCTTCAGTGACGGGAGGGCGGTCTCTTCACCCTGCTTACAGGCTCAGAGAGCTAATTAACAGAGAAAGTTTGGCTTTTCCAGCCTCCGATTCTGGGTCTTCCTTCTGATACCCTCATTTCCTTGCATGGATGGAGGGAAAGAAGAAGCTCGGGATAAAAACGAATCATGTGACTCTTGTTTTCCCCAACAGAAGTGGGCAATTTGTCACGCTCTATTTTAAGAAAAATAATATTTCGTCTTACAACAATTTCCTAGATGGCCCCTGAATTTGCATGTAAGATCTTTGGACATTCTGTAAAAGACTAAGATTTATAAAGATTTCAGAGAATAGAAGTCTATTATAAATGACAGCAAATTTTCTAAGTAAAATACTTGGCATACAAATTTAAAGAGGCAGTGTGGATGCTTCCATGGACTGAAAACACAACGTAAAATCAAAGAGATTTTTTAAAAAAGAAAAATGCATTCATCATTCTAGCACAGTGCTCTGGTTTCTGACTTCACTATCGTGTTTGGTGACAGTATGCACCCTTTCTGCCTCACATTTTATTTTAAATGTATACTATGTTGCTGTTCAATATATTTTAGTGGCTAGGAAATATTTAATTAGGTAGATGCATATCATTGAAACATTTCTATCACATGCTTTATGAGGGCAAAGATAGTGTGTCTATTTTGTTTTCACTGTGCCCTCACTTTTTAAAATTGCTGGTAAAAAGTAGATACTCAAGACATACCTGATGAATAAAAAATAAATTTAAATGGCTTCAGACTCTTATTCTATTATTACATCCTAGCTCTTAGGTAATTAATGTTTCTCAATTACCTTTAAAAGAAGTTCACTTTAATTATTTTTTTAAATAGGAAACAGTTATCAATGTCCTTTGATCATCATGTTTGTAT
The DNA here is from genome assembly GCA_004027595.1 of Dinomys branickii. NCBI lineage: Eukaryota > Metazoa > Chordata > Mammalia > Rodentia > Dinomyidae > Dinomys > Dinomys branickii. Next base: position 24,757 of record PVLD010000690.1, read on the forward strand.
GACTCGTATAGTTACACAGAAACCCCTAGTATCTCTGCAGTCTTTATCCTGCCCTCCCATTTATTTCCTGGTTTACATAGATAATTGCACAGTGGAAATTACTTTCCTTCAGAAATTTGAAGGCGTCATTCCAGTTTCGTCTAGTTCCAAGATATCTTTTGAGAAAACTAATGAACTCATGGCATTCTAATCCTTCACACCTCTTTCTGCATGCAGCATTCCCTCTACTAGTAACTCTCTCCGTCTCTCCCCTCCCATCTCTCTCTGAAAGCTTCAAGAACTTCTCTTTGTCTTGGTGTTTTGACAAGGTTTGGCATGGGTCTATTTTAACCTGTTCCTAGGCAATTGATGGCTACTTTCAATCTAGACACTTGTATTCCTCACTTAGGACTTTTTTTTCTTGAATTTTATTCTCCTAATTTCCTCTCTTCTCCTTTCTCCCCTTGTCTCCCACCTCTCTCTCTCTCTCTCTCTCTCTCTCTCTCTCTCTCTCTCTCTCTCTCTCTCTCTCTCTCTCTCTCTCCCCGTTTCTTCCCTCCCCATGATCCTCTGGTGCCCATTGTTTTGATATTGGTTCCTCTGAAATGGATTTTCAAGTGTATCTTTTCCATCTTGTTCTTGTTCTACTTTTTGAAAGATTTACTGAAGTTCATCTACCAATTCTCCTCACATATTTTTATTTCTTTCTATTTTTAATTTGGTGTGTGTGAGCGGTACTGGGGCTTGAACTCAAGACTTTGGTACTGAGCTACATCCCCAGACCTTTTTAGTTTTCATTTTAAGACTGGGTCTTTCTAAGATGCTTGCCTGGGTTGGAACCTGTGATTCTCCTGCCTCAGCCCTCAGAGTACTGGGACTACAGGTTTGTGCCACCATGCTTGGTTTCTCTATTGTTAATTTTTAAGGCCTCTGTTTTTCTTTGTTGTGTTGAGTCTTCCTGTTTTACACTGTGAAATGTATTCATAGAATCTTTTATCCCTCTTTAAAGGTTCAGTAACTTTTAAAATTGTTTTCTTAAATTATTTCATTCATGTTATTTTCCTCTTCTTTTTGTATTTTATTTTTTTTGAGACAGGATTTTTTTCTATGCAGTTCAGGCTGGCCTTGAACTCACTTTGTAGCCAGGCTGGCCTCAAACTTGCAGCAATCCTCCTGCCTCAGCCTCCTGAGCTCTGGGATTATAGGCAGATGCTGCCATGCCTGTCTTTCCTCTTCTTTTTAATCTCTGCCTGTCATAGTGAAGATTGGACTCAAGGATCTGGTAATTCTTATTTAAGAATTGATTTCTAAAATGAATTGGAATGTCTTTTATTCATAGGTAAATTTGGATATTGAATTATTTCACTACTGAGCAACCTGATAGGATCTTTTATTTGGAGACCCCTTGTCTGGCACCCTGTCATAGTGCAGTATTTTCCTCTGGCTATTCACACCCTCCAGAGAATGGTCTTCCATTCTAGATGCTGGAGTTCTGTGAACATAGAAAGGAGAGACCTTCTCTACTTTCAGACTTCTGCTTAATGCCCCGAATTTAACACGGTGCACTCTTTGATGTCCTCTGCCACATCCTGTTTCCTCCTCCTCATTGTGTATCCCTCGACCGTTCTGCAGATGAGAAGGGGCCATTGTCTTGTATTACCCAGAATACAATAGTGGATGGTGGCTAGAAGTAATTTTTAAAATACGCCTTTCAAAAGTTAATTTAACTTAAATATAATACAGTGCATAAAATCATAAAGATACATAGCTAATGAATGCTTACATATGTGCATCCGCATGACCATTCAGGTCACTCCATGACCCTTCCCACTCAAACCACCTACCACAATAACCATTACTCTGTCCTGTCACCACAGGTACTTCTGCCTACCCTCTTGTTTTTTTCCTAGTACTGGGAATTGAACTCAGGGCCTTTGTATTAAGCTTTGCCCCCAGTTCCTCCTCCCCTCCCTCTCTCTTTCCTTTCCTCCCTCCCTCCCTTCCTTCCTTCCTTTTTCAGACAGGATCTTGCTAAATTACTAAGTTGGCCAGGCTGGAACTTGCAATTCTCCTCCTGCCTCAGCTTCAAGGGCCCTTGGGTTACAGGCATGCATCATTATGCCCGGCTAAGTTTTACCTATTCCTGAACTTGATTTAAATGAAATCATACTGTGTGTGTGTGTGTGTGTGTGTGTGTGTGTGTGTGGTGTCTCAGCTTTTGCTTAGCATTATGACAGATTTATTCACGTTGTTTCAAGTTAGCTGTAGTTCATTCTTTTTCATTTATGTGTACTACTCCATTGTATGAATGTAATAATTTATTTATACATCTATATTTATACATACTATAATTTATTTATACATCTGACTGGTTTTTCACACTGGAATGGTTAGCAGTTCAGGGCTATTACAAACAATCCTTCCATGAGCCTTCTTGAACATGCACCTTTTGCTGTACACATGCATGTACTTGTTAGGAACATACCCAGGATAGTTCTAGACGGACATATATTTTTCAGCTTTAATTAATACAGCCAAACAGGTATCCATTGTGCTTGCATTGATTTTTTCCCCTTAAGTAGTGTCTGACAGTTCTCGTTGCTCTGTAACTTAGTCAAATCTTAAATCTTAGCCATTCTAGTGGGTGTGTGGAGAGATTTCACTGTGGTTTTCACTTGTATGTCTCTAGGGGTTGAAGATACTATCATTTTATATGCTCATTGGACATTTGACTACCTTCCTTTGTGAAGTGCCTAGGCAAGACTCATCCATTCGGGTTGCCTGGCTTTTTCTTATTGATTTGCAGAACTTCTTTATATAATTTAGTTAGGAGCCTTTTATTGACTATGTTTTTAGCAAGTATCTTTTACCAGATTGTATCTTATCTTTTTTTTTTAAATGGTGGCTTTTGGTAAACAGAACTACTTTTTATAATGACAAATGGAAACCTCAATTGTAAGTAACCTAGAAAAGAAAACTTTCCTTCAAAAGTCTGAGCTATATTTCTGAGCTTATAATACACTTTAATGGAATTTGTGCTGAGCAGAAAACTATCCTTGTTTCAGGGTCCAGAGTTAGGTTTCTTGCGCCAGCTGACATCCAGAGCGAATGTTACCAGATGCAAAGTATATCATGCTATTCCAGGATCTCTGGTACCAGGAAACAGGAAGAGAGAGATCAATCTTGGGTTGCTATGGGAGACTATATTACCACAAAGCACTGGTTTGTAAAGACAGAAGGACATTTGCTAGGCCAAGGATCATTGTTTTTATAACTCTTTGTTACAACCTACTTGCTAATAATCTAACATCATTTTGGATAAGTCCTATACAATCCTGTAGATGCCCCCACCATCAACAGATCAGAACAGATGGAACATTTTATTATACAAAGATAACAAGGTATCATTATCTTTATCAAGGAATGAGCTCAAGAGATAGTTGGCCTACTAGTTAATTATTGACCAACTGAAGGGCTATAAATCAATTACTCCAACACTAGAGCTACCATTCTACTATTTTTGATCTCTTCAAACCCCATAATTCCATAGAGTTAACTTAGTGGCTGTAGTAACTTTGCTGAAAATAGTTTATGGTGGAAGTATGGTAGGATATGAAACTCAAATCAAAACTCTTTGTTATGTACATAACAGAGTAGTGGATCAATAAATATTTCTTAGATAAATTTGAAGGTGTGGGAACAGGTGTACAGAGTTATACCTGTCTTAAAATTACTAGGTTTTGAATTCTGTTAGCCAAGCTGAGTGGACTAGAGTATGGGCTTTACTTGTCCATGTGTCTCTAAGAAGACTCTTAGAGATCATGAGAGTTCCATCTTGTTTTCAGGTGTGTGCCTTTCTTTTGGTACTTCTGTCTCAGGGAATGTCAATCTGCCCACGCCAGCTGACAGGTAGGACACATAAGTCAACATACAACTATACTCCAGGCATTTGTTACAGAATAAACTGTACTTATTTCAATGTAGAACAACAAAAGTTCAGTCAAGACATATAAAGAGTGGAAGAGAATTGTGGTTCTAGGAATAAACCCGCTCATCTATAGTCAGTTGATTTACAGTTTGATATTGGTGCCAAAATCATTTCATGATGAAAATGTAAACATTCAGCAAAGGTTAATTAAAGATAACTTGATATTTACATACAAAAGAAAGTTGTCTATCCACCACATTCCATACAGCATATATAAAACTAATGCACATTGATCTGACTTAACTGTGTGAACTAAAGCCATAAGACTCTCAGAAGAAAATTTTGGGATAAATCTTTTTTTTCTTTTGTTAGGACTGGGGATAGAGGCCAGGCCCTTCATATGGAGATACATAGCTACATCTCAGATATTTCTTTTTTTTTTTACTTTTGAGACAGGATCTTGCTAAATTACTAAAGTGCCCAGACTGCGTTTGAACTTGTAATCTTCCTGCCTCAGCCTCCTAGAGTGCTGAGATTACAGGCATGTGCCACCATGTCAGCCAGGACTAAATCTTTATGATTTTGAATTGAACAGTGGTTTCTTCAGTGTGACAATCATAGAATCAGAAACCAAGGAAAATGTAGATAATTTGACATCATCAAAATTTAAAAAAAATTATGATTCAAAGGACGGTAAAAGAAAGCAAAGAGATATCCCACAGGGTGGAAGAAATATTTTCAAATCATTTATCTGATAGGGATCTAGTGTCCAAAATATATAAAGAACACTTATGGTCAACAATGAAAAACAACCAACCCATGTTAACGATGGGAAAAGGGGCAAGGGGTACTTAGTGGCAGAGTACTTGCCTATGGTGAGGCCTTGGTTTCAATCGCCAGCAAAATACACACACGCAAAACACACACACACACACACACACACACACACACACACACATACTGAGATGTATTTGAACAGACATTTCTCCAAGGAATATATACAAGCAGCCAATAAACACATGAAAAGGTACTTATCATTAGTTATAATTAGGACAGTGCAAAAGCAAAACCACAGTGAAATACTATGCCCTAACCCCCAGCATGGAGATAATAGGAAAGGTAAAAGGTAGCACAAGCTGTTGAGGACGTAGAGAAGTGGAGTCCCCATACTCTGTAATGGTTGACTCATTATGTCAACTTGAGTTTAGAAACTTAACTAAACTTGGCTCAGCAATGGGCCCAGCAACTCATGAGCCACCCTAGGTGGATCATCACCTAGATGATATAAAAGGGAAATGAGAAAGAACAGGAGAATTTCGGGTCGTTGGGAAGAGTTCCAGTCTTCACTTTCAGCTCGGACTTCGTCTCCTGGCTTCTGGTGCAGACTTTTTGGCTTCTGCCTTGGATCCTTCAGACTTCCGTCACAGACTCATCAGCCTCCTGGTACAGACTTGCACGGAACTCTCCAGTGAACTCCAGAGCCTGGTCTGATTCTTTCAGTCTTCAGTGTGCAGACGGCCTCTGCATGGTTCCTCATGCGACTCTTTTCCTGACCATCGTAAGCCAATCTTGTAACCTTTTTATACACTTGTACATCTTGTGTCATATCTGTTTCTCTAGTAAAACCCTGACTGATACATACTCTGTCATTGGGAATGCGACGTAGTGCCACTGCTGTGTACAACAAGTGAGTACACCACAGACTTACCGTGGAACCTACCAATTCTACTCCTACATACATGCCCGACAGACATGAAAACATATTCACATAAAAACTTGTACACTTGTTCATAGAACATTATTACTAATAATTTAAATGAGCAAAAACCCTAAATATCTATCAACCGGTGGATGGATGAACAAAATGTATATCATACAATAGAATGTTAGCCATAAGAGGAATGGAATGTTGGTATATGCTGCTGTAGTCATCTATTTTCTGTTGCCAATAACTTTACAGTTTGGGTAGATTCTAATGAAAAGAAGTTATTTTGGCTCATGGTTCTGGAAGTCTAAGATCGAGGGGCCACATCTAGTGATGTCTTTCTTGTTGCCAGTGTCCAGGGCATCACAAAACAGGATGTGTGTGTTTGTGTGTGTGTGTGTGTTAGTGTGTGTCTCCTCTGATTCATTCTCTCTCTCTAGCCACCTATATTTAATTGTAGCGATTTACTAACCCTAATAAACCCACCAAGACCTCACCTCTTCACACCATCATAAAAATTTCCACTTCTTAATACTTCACACTGGGGGTAGAATTTCAATGCATGAGTCCTTGGCAGACACACGAACACCAAATTCAAACCGTAACACCTTCAATATTGCTATGGCTTTTATCTAGATGTCCCCTTAAAGCCTCAGGCCCATATAGGTGGAACTTTTGAGAGGTGACTGGATCTGGGTGTGAATGTGGATTAAAAGTATAACAGGGTGTGTGGTCCATCGGTTTGTTTATATAGTTTTGAAAAATGTCCATAAGACATGATTGAGCTCCACATAATAAGCATTGTAATTAGGGCAGATACACACTAAGAGACACAAAGGATATAAGTAGAACTGAAATAGTTTCAAAGTTCCACAAGAAGAACACTTATTTCAGATTTTTTCCCCAGTTAATTTTATGATAGTTTTCTAACTAAAATTTTGGAGGCTTTTTGATAGGCAACAAACAATAAACTGATCTGATATGTCAAAAGATGTTATATGCTAGGTAGCAAAATAGAGGGTGTGTACCTAGATATGGGACTTAGTGGTGGGCTTGCTCTTTCCATAAGTAGTTCTGGGAAGGCTGCTGTGATAAGATAATATTTGTACTGAGACCCAAAGCAAACGAAGGCGCAAGACAGCAAAAGCGAGTACAAAGGCTCTGGGCTATGCCTGGTATAAACAAGGAACAGCAAGGGCCCAGGAGGTCATGTAAACACATCAATACAGCAGGGTGAATTATCGGAGACCAGCTGGGAATGAGTTGAGACCACTATAGGTACCTGGGCTGGAGGAGAATTATGTGAAGACTTTGAATGTTGTTCTGAGATCCTGAGCCACTGGGGAGTTTAGAGCAGTGAGTGATGAGTCTTGACTTGGGTTTTAAAGGATCACTCTGAGTCCTCTATTGACAATAATCTGTAGCAGGACTAGACTGGAAGTAGAAGACAAATTAGGGGGCGACTGAATTTTTACAGGCAAAGAACAAAGGGCAGCAGCAGGGAGGAGAGTGAGCTCCAACTGAATTATGAAGCTCGGAGGAGAAATTGGGTCTGAGGTTTACTGCTGGGCTGCCCATGGGGTCGGAAAGAAAAATCACTGTCAAGGGCAATCCCATGCTTTCCACTGTTGGCAAACTGAAGGGCAGTGTTGTCATTTAGTGACGAAGGGGTCTGCTTTGAGAACGTTAAGTCTGATATTTATATTGAAAATCCAAGTGGAGATAGCAGGTACACAATGAGGCTCGAAGTGAATCCAGATCCTACCTGGAAGATCAGGGACGAGAGTTGCTAAATCAAACCTCAACATGAAAAATTAAGGTACAGATATTAAAGTACAATCAAAAGCTAAAATAAATAAAACCGGGACAAGAAAGGATGTAGATCAATGAAACAAGCAATAGACCTCAAAGCAGTTCCTGAAAGGCCTCTTGGCAACTGCGGATGTAAGTGCCGATGTTTGTACTGTCTGTGACAAGTGCTCAGCTACAGCTTGAATGATGACTAGTCTGTAGCTTTGCTGACATAAGCATTTTTCCCCAATGGAAACTCTTGATTGTATTCCTGCAACATACATAATTATTGCCAAAAAATTAAAGCAGTATAGAAAAATCACTAACCCCGGCTCTCTTAAGCTTTGAGATAATCTTGTCTGAATATCCTTGCACAACTTCATTCTTCAATAAGAACCATGTGCCTCACAGAGGCCAAAATACATCATTTAGCTGTGAGTGAGCCAGGCTAATGTTCACTGTGGAGATGTGAATGCAGTTTTGCTTTATTTCTTGATCATATACATCTAGAAACATGTGAAGCATGTGGTTTCTATATCATTCAAGAATATTAAGATTTATTAAGGCTGTGGGATAATTTTATCAACATCATGGTCAAAACCAGGGTAGGCAATATATGCTGTTTTTCCCAAAGTGTACGCCCTTTGTCAGCTGCTCTGTGTGCATTACATCACGGAACCCTCCTACAAGCCCTTTGTTACAGATGCAGACACTGAGCATTAGATGCACTGAGTTACCTGCTCATGATCAGGAAAAAATAGCAAAACCAGGATCTGAACCCAAATGTGGCTGATCACAAAATACAAGCACTTAGTTACCTTACTTCTTGGAGTGTTAAGGTTCTATTGTATATGATAAAACATCTTCACAAGTCAAGCTGGGCATCAATGGGGGAAGGAACAAATCATGAAAAACCGCACCTCAATTCATACTATATAACGAAACTTATTTTCAGCTATTAATAAATATAAAAACTAAAATGAACAAAGGCATTAAAATAAAATAGAAAATAGTTAAGAAAAAATTGAAAAATAGGAAAAATATAAGTAAGTATTTTACTTATGTGGGTGTTAAGGAAGAATTTTTTTTTTTGGTACTGGAAATCAAACTCAAGGCCTTGCACTTGCCAGGCAGGCACTTGTGCCACTGAGCTATACCCCCAGCCAAGGAAGAATTTTGGAACAAAAGAGAATGGAGGAGAATACAAAATAAATTACAATAACTTACATGTAGTAAAAATTTAAAACTTTTATAAACCAAAAAATCATTAAAAACCTTAAAAGATAACTTGCAAAGAAGGAAAAATATGTGCCACATATATGATCAAATGGCGCTAATGTGTTACAGTGTTTTATCCAACAGTAAGAAAAGTGCTAACATCTCGATAGCAAAATTGGCAAAGGACATGAATAGAAAATTTACGCAAGGAAAAATACAGAGGTGTGATACATTAATGCAAAATATTCAGCTCGCTGATAAAGAGTTGGAAATCAAAGCAAAGCACTGTTACCATTTGCCTTTGGAGTTAGGTGAAAGAAAATGATGAGCATTGGCCAAGTATGGGAAGCACAGACAACAGGGCAAACGCCCGTTGCTGGCACGTCTCTGTGCGGCAGTCTGGCAGTGTGCACCACAGTCACAAAGAATATCAGCATCCTTTGACCTAGTAAAGTGAAACCTCTGCTCATGAATGCATCTGTTTGCAAACAAATTTGGTCTGAAAACTAAAATGTTTGGCAACATTTTGCTTCCACTCACAAACCTCACATCAGGGGGCAAACACGCACGCGGCTATCTTCCCCACACAAACACAAAGCCAGCCATGTTCCCCAAAATAGTGCAGCAAAGTTTGTAAACTGAGGCAGCACTGCAGTGCCCTTTCCAGAAGTCTGTGTTACGGCAGTAACAGCAAGTTGGCAAAGACAGCTGTACAATAAAAAGACGGTAGATAATCAAAAAGTCTAACAATACAAAGGAATTATAATTTCACTATGAATAGTCAGATTATTGAAGTGCTTAATGATATGGAACATGTTTATTATATATATATATATATGTATAACTTTATATAATGTTAAATGACAAGTGGAGGACATAAAATTTCTAACTTTCCAAATTTTCTTTATTTTTAACTATGAAAATGGAAATATACATATAGATAAATATCACAGAAATAGATATATAACTATACCAGGAAACAAACCTACAATAATCATAAAAATAATTTTTATGATTCTGGTTAGAGGATGTGGTAAGGTTTTTTCTATAGAAATATTTACTATAAAGCTGAGGGTGTAGCTCAGTAGTATAGTGCTTGCCTACCACGTATGAGAACCCAGGTTCAATCCCTAGAATGTAAAACAATTTTGTTGCATATTTTAAAATAAACACCTATTACTTTAATAAACATGTTGAAATTATAATAAAAAATAAGAATCATCAAAAGTAAATTTCTTTTTAATCAATAAGTCATAAGTTTTAGGAATCTATACTTAACAAAATTAGTAGAGACATACATGAAGATTTCTATGCAAAAATACTCCTGTAGAACTATCAAAAATCTATTTTGAAAAAAAAATCTATTTTGATAGGAAATTACTAAATTGAATTATAAGAGAAAGAATGAATAAAATATAATATAATTGAATAAAAAACTGCAAATCTATTAGTCCTGCTTTTAAGGGATTTTTAACTACATGAGGACAATTCTCATTTATGTTTGTTAAGGGAACACAGACGATAGAAGTCATTTATATAGATTTTACATCCCTAAACTTTTATATTTAGAATGGCTTGATTTAAGTCAATAGTAAATACTAGACATACATACACACAGATATATGAAGGAAATAAACTAGAAAATTAATAATTGTTATTTTGAGGTCATGATTTTTTTCATACTTGTGTATTTTGGGCTGTATTTTTAACATTATTGTTGTCATTAGTATTTTTAAATTATAATGAGAAAAATGATGTATTTAACTGATCATTTACATGGTCATTTCACTTACTCATTTATTTGTTTATCAATTTATCTATTCAAGAATTTGTATAGACTGTGTATGAATTTGGGCTCTGGCAGTAAGTATGACTTTGGCAAAACTAGGGACTAATTTTCCCTAGTCCATGTTTTCTCCTCTCAATAAAATGAATTACATTTGAATGAAAAATTATAAATTTGTTAGTCCTGCTTTCGAGCAGGTTTTAATACCTGTAAAGTAGGAGGCACAGTGCCTATTCCGCAAGAGTACACGGAGGGACAAATATGAAGAATCAGCATGATGAGTCAATCGCAAAACTGCCAAAAAATAACAGCACATACTGCTTGATTGCTGTTATTTTTAAACGTGAAGAAAGATTCAGGAAGAAAAGAAATAGTAGGGAACTCAAAATGTGTGGGCAGAGACCTTCTCATTCTCTCAGGAATTATTTAAATATAATGTTAAAACAACAGCAATAAAATATATTGAAGTCTTGGGGCTTTAAGAGAATTTCAATGCCCATGTATAGCAAAGATCAAACAAAAAAATACGCAATATTAATCACATAATGCACTTGGTAAGGCCAGCAAATTCTCTCCTGTCCCTTAGTAACTCTGATGTTGCCACCTTGTGGAATTACTGATACATGACATATCCCACCAAATCAGAGATTTTTATTTTGAAGTAATTCATATAGAAAGTCTGAATCATACAAATTTTCTTTTTAAGGAAAAAAAAAGATCCAAGTCAATGTAGAAATGAGAAAAGTAAAATCACACCGACATTGCCAAAATCCAGAGATTATTACTAACTACTTGAAAAACCTGTACTCTAATAAATTGGAGAATTCAGAAGAAATGGATAGATTCCTAGAACATAAGCAGTACTGAAACTAAATCAAGAAGTTATAAAAACTCTTAATAATCTAAAAACAGGCAATAAAATTGAAGCATTAATAAAATACTTACAAACTAAGAAAAGCCTAAGACCCAATGGATTCACAGCTGAATTCTACAATAATTTCAGGAAAGGTCTAATGCCAATGCTCCTCAAAAACTTAATTAAATGAAAGGAAAAGAGTTCTCTTGACATCATTCCTGCAAACTAGCATTACCTGGATTCCAAAATCACACAATTATTTAGCCACAAAAGAGAACTATAGGCCAATCTCTTTAATGAACATAGATGCAAAAACCTTTAACAAGATGCTGGTAAAGAGAATGCAAATCATCAAAAAGATTATACATCATGACCAAGTAAGCTTCAAGGGATGCAAGGATGGTTCAATATATGCAAATCAATAAATGTAATACATTACATAAACAGAAGCAAGGACAAAAAAATCACATGAATGTCTCAGTAGATGCAGAAAATGCCTTTGATAAGATCCAACATTCATTCATAGTAAAAACCCTGAAGAAAATAGGTATAGAAGATTTTATCTCAATATGATAAAGGTTTATGACACTTATGACAAACTTACTGTCAACATATTAAATGGAGGAAAACCAAAAGCTTTCTGTCTAAAACCAGAAACAAGATAAGAATGCCTACTATCACCAATCCTGCCTAACATCATCCTCAAAATATTAGCCAGAGCAATCAGGCAAGAGAAAGAAATACAATGAATTATGTATATGAAAGGAAGAAGTCCAATTGTCGTTATTTGTAGATGACATGATCCTCTACATAGAATAAACCCAAAAAAGAGACTAAAGACTTCTAGAATTAATAGCCAAATTCAATAGTGTAGCAGGATATAAAGTGAACATACAAAAATCAATAGCATTTCTGTACACCAAAAACAAAGTCACAAGAAATAATTAGACAATACCATCACAATAGCATCAAAAATTAAATACTTATGAATTAATCTAACCAAGGAAGTGAAACAACTCCATAATGCAAGCTACAGTACTCTGAAAAAGAAGATTGAAGAAGACATCAGAAAATGAAAACATATCTCCTGGTTTTGGACAGGCAGAACCAATATAGTCCAAATATCTATACTTCCAAAACAGATATACAGATTTAATCAAAATACCTGCAGCACACCTCACAGAACTAGAGAAAACAATCTTATTATACATATGGAACCAGAAAAGACCCAGAACAGCAAAAGCAATCCAAGGCAATAAGAACAAAGATATCTCAATCTCAGCTTTCAAGTTATATTACAAAGCTACAGTGACAAAAGCAGGATTGTACTGGTGCAAAAACAGACAGGTGGATCAATGGAACAGGATAGAGGATGTAGGAACAATCCCAGGCACATTCAGCCATTTGATCTTTAACAAAGGGACCAAAAGCATGCACAAGAGAAAAGACAGCCATCTTAATAAGTGGCACTGAGAAAACTGGTTATCCATGTGAAGATGAACCTACACTCATACCTGTCACCATGTACTAAACTAAAATCAAGATGGATCAAACACATAAGTGTTAAAGCAGAAACAATCCGCTAGAAGGTAATATAGGCAAAACTGCATAGTCATAGGTATGGGCAAAGACTTTCTGAACAGAACTCCAATTATAAAAGAAATAACAAGAATCAATGAATGGGATAATATCAAATTACGAAGCATCTGCACACCAAGAGAAATATTCAACAGAGGGAAGAGACAACCTACAGAATGGGAAAAATTTTGCCAGCTCCTTCTCAGACAGAGGACTAATATCTAGAATACGCAAAGAACTAAAAAAATTAGACTCCCAAAATAAAAGACACAATCAAGAAATGGCCAGGTGAAATGAATAGACACTTGTCAAAAGAAGTAGTACAAATGGTCAATAAATATATGAAACATGTTTAAAATCTCTGGCCATTAAAGAAATGCAAAGTAAAACAATACTGAGATTTGATCTTACTCCAGGATGGCTATCATCAAGAAATCAAATAATAAATGGTGGTGAGGCTGTGGGGAAAATGGAGTGCTTTTCCATGGTTGGGCATGTAAACTAATACAAACATGGAAGTCAGTATGGAGATTCCTCAAAAAACAAAACCTAGAAATTCCAGTCAACCCAGGTTTTCCCCTTCTAGATATCTTCTTGAAAGAGTTAAAGACATCATGTTACAGTGATACATGCATAGCCATGTTTATAGTAGTGCAATTCATATTAGCTAAATCTTGCAAGTGCCTATATGTCCATCAACAGATGAAAGGATAAAGGCGGGGTGGAATTTACACATAATGAAGTACTCCTCTGCCATCAAGGATAAATTTGAGTCACTTGTAGGAAAACATATGCACCCTGAGACCACAATGCTCAGTGAAATACATCAGACACGCAAGCTCACATATCACATGGTTTCTCCTATCTGCTAAGCCCCAAATATAAATAAAGAGCAAAATAAGAGATAGCTAATAGGAAATAGGGAGATGAGCTTTTGCACATGGAAAGGGGGCCAAGAGATGGAGGGAGTGGACCCAGAGGGAAAGGAATGAGGAGAGAACGAAGGTGTGTTGTATACACGCACCAGCTCCCCACAGGGAATGTGATCGATATGTGCAGCAAATGGACTAATAAAAAATAAAAATTGAAAAGAACTTCCTGCTCAAAAATTAGCATGAACCAAGTAGAGATGATATGTAAATTGCTCCACCACATACTTATTTTTTAAAAGGAAACTTCAATTTAGAAAGTGAAGTTACAAGAAGTTTGGCAAAAACTCCATTCTATGACTGCAAAACAATAATGCTTTACAGTTACTTTGACTTCATCCCATTTTATTTTCATTTTTGAGTTAACCCTGTATCATTAGGATTTTTTATGCCATTACATTCTTCATAATGACTTTTAGTATTTGCATGACATTATATTGAATAGATATGCTATATACTGGCTTAATATTCCCTTCATGCTAGACATGTAGGCTGCATCCAAGAAAAAGACAGTTCATTACGATAGTATCTGTTTAAGCTGGTACTATCTATCTATTTAGTTACAAAGTTAAAACATGTTGTTACAAGTGGGCATAGGGGCCCACAGGAGGGTTGCTGGGAGGTCGAGGTCAGCTTGGGCTACACAGTTCAAGGCCAGCTGAACTACATAGCGAGATCCTGTCTCCAAAAATCACACACAAAAAAGTGTTATTACAAAGGTAAGTTATAATATATATTTTTAAATAAGCAAAAGTAATAATACAGAGTTACAATCTCCTAATCCAGATAAGTATTATAACATCTTGCAAAATTTTTACACACACATATATGTAGACAATCTGTAGTATATATTAACAATGTAAAAACAAAAATAGAAACCTATTACTATAGAACCCGCTTCTTCACTTCAAATTTTATCATATATAATTTAGTGTTCAGTAATACCATTGAAAATATTATTTTACCAACTCAGTGGTATTCTATCATATAGATTAATTACTGCACACACCTGCTGATCTGATACACAGGTTGAGCTCTGGTGTATTTGATAGGGAAACAGGCATTAAACAATTGAACAGGAAAAATACATAAGTATAATGTTTAATTAGCTGCCATGGAGAAAAGATGATACTATGAGAAAAACAGGTGCACAACTTGATGGCAGGCGGAGCTGTGTCTGAGGGCAAAAGGTCTGTTTGGGCTCAAAGGACAGAGTTCTACAGTTGAGAGAGTGCAGCATATTTGAAACACCTGATGTGGGGAACTGAACGGTGGTCACTGTGACTCTGGCGAGGCTGGGAAGGATGAAGCTGGGGGTGCCCTGCGAGGGTGTCTTGTACTTTCCATCCCTGGGAGTAACATGCGGTTGATAGTTCCGCATTGGAGGATGGACTAGGAGTCAAACATGTAGAACAGGAGACCAGACAGAGGATCATACCGATAACCCAAATGAGGTGACAGGGAATGCAGTAGGGTGTGCGTAGTGGATCTGCAATTGATTTAATGGGATCATGTCTTATGTAGGAGCAGGAAAGCTCCTTAATCCCGAACGAGCAGTGAATATCGCACCAGCCTGGCCGCTAACACCTGGGAGGTTGGAGGCAGGAGGAGGAGTAGAAGGCCCTGCTTCCATTCTTAGCACCACTTGCTCCCGCCTGCATGCCCATGCTCACGAGGGGACGCAGGAGCCCACGGATTCAAGTGCTGTCCACAGCACTTGCCACAGTCACAGCCCCATCTGTGCTCAAGGGGACTGTCTTGGCATGCAGGCCTTGACTGGGGGTGGTGCTAGGGCCCTGGGTTTCTGTGATGTGGTCTTGGGTTCTGTGTAGTGAGACCCACTTGGGCTTCTTGGGCCCATGGGCCTTCTGCCTTGTCAGTGGGGACAAACGGGAGGCAGCCAGAGCAGCAAGCCCAGTGTTCAGGGTCTAGAGGTGCTACTGACTGCATCTAATCAAAATGAACTCTAAAAATATCTTAAATCACCATGAAGTATAGCATATATATATGTGTGTGTGTACACAAACACACACACACACACACACACACACATATGTGGAGTAACGTGAGTAATCTGGAATAACGTGAACCTAATGCATATACATATATATATGATTTATGTATACAACCTTATACCTTGTTCATGTTTTAGAATGGCTTTCAGTTAATTTAATTTTGTTTTTCATGTACAGTAGTTAACAGAGGCAACAGCACTTACCTAGCTAACACAGCAATGTGTGTCCTTCTGTATCCAGGGTGAGTGAGCCCTTAAATGTCGCTATGTCTTCTTTATATATTGGCTTCTAGGCTTGATGGCTTCTAGTGCGTGCTTCAGTTAATAAATGTATAACATGATTGCCTGTATACTTTCAAAAGTGACAGGACTGGGTGAAAGGGAGGGAGGGAAATTTAAACGTGAGTCTAGGTTGCTAGCTTGAGCTTTGAGAGTAGTGCTGTTTGCTGAGATGAGACAGGGAGGAGGAAGGGCAGATGTACCACAATTCATTGACTTCATTCCCTACTACTGGGTGTTTAGGTTGGTTGCAGGAATTTATCAAAAGCAAACATCTTTTCACATATTCTTAATTTCTAAACAAGAGTGCCAGATAAAAGGTGCATATTCTTGAGCTTTTTAAATATACGCTGCCAGATGGCTTTGAAAAGAGCTGTTTCCTCAGGTCGTTAACATTAGGGCACACTTGGATACTCCAGTTTTAAGTCTCTCTCCCTTTTTCTCTCCCTCTTTCTCATGCTTCCGTTGTCCATTCAATAACTAAACTTTGGTTAAGTGTTTAATATGCCTCAAACAATGCTACCTTTGCTTCCTATAGGGGTTTGGAGATGACCGGGGAGAAAGAAGGGCCATGTCAAAGTCTAGAGGTTTTAAACATGGATAATTTATTTCACCCACAAACTTACTTGGCTCTGTACATCAGGCAAGATAAGTTAAAATCCTTTCTTAATTTAGGTTGCTGATACCACACTGAGAGTTCGAAAGAAGAAATGATTAACTTTGTTCATACCGAAAATAAGATACTTAAGTCAGAGAATTACAATTTAGAGGTACCATGTTACAGGAAAGTTTTTAGAATATTATGCAAATTTTGTTCCCTTATCAATGGCCATATCAACTCTCCAGCCTAGGAGGCATGCCTACCCGATTCAGGGGTCTGTCTGCCTGTTTCACACTGTAGAGATGGACCAAGCGACCCAAGATCAGGGCAACAGTTCTTCTGCCTGTATGGTAGGGTCAGCTTCTATCCTTTTGGTTGAGGGTAAATTTTATGCCTCTTGGCTTGAGCATCTAAATCGCTAGCTGTAACTCTGACACTGAGGAAAAATAGGAACTGCTGGACTTTATTGCTGTAGTTCAGATAGAGGAGGCCAACCTAACAACAGTACCTCCTCTCCTCTCCCTGAAAAACTTCAGCACACATATCACCATGTTTTCTGCTCCCAGGGATCTAAAGTTATTGAAACACTTAGGCTTTTTGCAAGTCTGGAGGATAACGAGCACATACCTGAGTGCTGAAAGAATTACAAGGAGATTCCTGGAGTAATGTGAACCTAACACAAGACTCAATAATGAATGTTGTTGCTGGCTTCTCTAAACATGGACTATTATGCAAACTCCTATAATCCAGAACTCTGTTAATAACTGTGGCTCTAAAGTTTACTTAAATAACTTCTTGTGGCTCTGGGTCATTGTCTTCTCATCTTTAAAATGGGAACAATTCTGTCTCAGGAGTCTTGCAAGGATTTTAAGAGCTAGTGTGCATAAAGCCCTTACACAGTTTTTCCTCAGTAAGTATTCAGTAACCACAGGTATTGCTGAAACAGTGTCTGCCTTTCTAATAGATCCGATTCAGGAAATTTTAATCATTACCTGAAAATCTAAAATACTTCAAAATCTGAGCACCAAAATGATGTCACAAGTGGAAAATTCCACACTTGACCTCACATGATGATTATAATCAAAACTCAGGCACACTGAAAATAGTGTATAAAATTACTCTGGGGCTCTGTGTATGAGGTATATATGAAACACAAATAATTTTAAGTTTACACTTGCATCCCATCCTCAAGATATCTCCTTATGAATGACAACATTCCAAAATGCCCCAAAATCAGAAATTTGAAAATTTTCCGATACCAAGCATTTCAGATAAGGTATATTCAACCCAGATACAACATGGACAAATCTTCAGAACTGTGGATGTTTATTACTTTATTCAAAAAATTATTCTATTTATCTGTGTCTTTCTGAATGAACTCTTGCAGTGCTTTACTCAGTTGGCTATTGAAGAAACACAGTAGCAGATCTATCTAGACCGTACTTTTTGATAAGCACAGAAACAATTCACAATCAGTTCAAGTGTCTGACACATTTTAGACTTTCTTATCTTGGAGAAAAGAAAGAGATGTATAAAAAATGAGTGTGTGATCCCAGTAAAAAGAAACTCTTTTAACTTTCCCCCATATGCCACCATCTACATTTGTCTCTGGAGCAAATGAAAGAATGTTGTAATTTTGACGTGTCCATTAGGAGACCAGCCTCTTATTTACTTATTACTTTCTTTTTAGTTTTTTGAGGCAGAGTCTCACCCTGTAGTTCAGGCAGGCCTTCAGCTTACTGTGTAGCTCAGGCTGGCCTCAAACTCACGGCAGTCCTCCTGTCTCAGCCTCCCGAGTGCTGGCATTACAGGTGTGCACCACCACGCCTGGCCTAAAGCCAATCTTTTATAAATAATAAAAGCTACGGATGACCCAGATTTTTATTTAATCAGTGTTTCAATCTCTTCCATCTTCCTATTAATGTAATAAGTCTTAAAATGGGACATGTAGTGCCTCTCCTCCCTTCCTGCTGAAATCTCATTCTTCCCACAGGGCACAGTTTGTCCAGAGCAGGGGATCCTGGATTGGGAGGCTCGGAATAGCCCACTTGTTCTGATAATGGGAAGCTGAGAGACGTCTGGCCACATGTTTGAAGGGCTGAGGAACGGCATGGGCACCAGACATCACAGGGGACAGCAGGCAGCACAGCACAGAAAGTGCAAAGCCACATACCGCCCTCCGATCATCAGAGCAGGCAGCGTGGGGACATGTGGGTTTCTAAGAGAACTCCTGAACTGGGTGGAAAGCAGGGATTGCTAAATTAATTTCTGAAATGGTCATTTACCTGTAGTATATGTACGGGGGGCTGTACCTCTAATTCGGCAGGTCCAGAGCAAACTCTCCAGAGTGTAGGATGATCAAGCCTTTTAAATCCCAGATTAGAATGCGTAGTCTCTCCAAAGGCTTTTCCCCCTGACTTGTGCATTTCCTCAAAGGAACTCTCTTTGTAAAACTACAATGAAGGCACAATACCCTTCTCTACCCAGTGAAGCTTATTGAATGCTAAAATAACAATTACTTTGAACATAACCGAAGACCCTTCAAAGCAGGGCAGGATTTCGAGACCATCATTATCTTCCCATATCAGGCACCAGCTCTGTCTTGCAGCCACCGCGGGGCAGGTACTTCCATTACTTAGAAGCTGCTTAGAAGTACGAATGCTTTGTAAACTAGTATGCTTCCTACCACGTGTCTTTAGGCCAACACCAGGGTTTTCCAGTCTGTAAATCTTTCTCTTTTGTGTCTTTTTCATCTTTCAGTGCTTGGCTCTATTTTCACTGCCACGTCCACTACCAAAATTTGTGCGGTCAGAATTTGCCCACACCTGGGCATTTCTAGGGTACTACGAGTACAGAAATACAAAACAGCATAACGTGTGGTGGGGACTGTCCCGCCAACACGTCATCCCTCTCAGTCAAAGATTAACCTTGGACCAGACTTTTGACAGTAATGTCCTTTAGGCTGTTAACTTAGCTAACGAACGAGAAATCACAAGCAGTTAGGCAAGAGCTGCCAAAAAGGAAGTCGCACTTTGGCAGGACTGGCCGGGAGGCCCACTCCTGATTTGGGGCTGGGCCAGTCAGGCACAAGCTGCTCATGTGTGCAGACAGCGCAGCCCATCCCACAGGCCAGGAGATTCTGGCTTTGAAGATCACATCAGCGTTGTGGCCCGTGTCTGGTGGACACATGTTGACAGCACCGCACCACTCGGTTGGGTGTGGGGGTGTTGGTTAACGAGTATAGATTCCATACCTGAAAGGGCTTAAAATCTTAAAATATTGGGACAGAAAATCTGTGAGCTAAGAGGAATGCCCTGATTTAATTAACCTGTTCTAGAGGTAAACCCCACAGGACAGCACCAAACTCCAGGAACACTTTTGCTTAGCGCTGTGGGAGTCTGAAGGTCATGTGTTTCCCGGTCCTTTGACAACTTCCTGGTACCCAGGAGATGATAGAAAGAAGAAAGGAAAGGACTTAACATTTATGAAGGACTGGCAGTGTACTGGGCCCCGGTCTTGAGTTTCATATACATTTTTCTTACTAGGTCATCAAGAGAAGTCTTTATTAGCTCCTATTATCGGGTAAAGAAACAGAAGTGAGTTGTCAGCACGATGGGGGTGGGTAAGACCCAAGTTCAGGTCCGTCAGATTGCAAATCCCAAGTGTCTCCACCGGACCACGGTACGCGAAGGGATGTACGGAGTACGGCTGGAGACAAGCGAGAGGGAGGAGACAGACCCAAAGGAGACCGCTCCTCCGCCGCCGTGAGGGGTCCTGACTGCGAGTGCCCCCGAGAGGCGCCGCGCACCCGCCGTGAGGGGTCCTGACTGTGAGTGCCCCCGAGAGGCGCCGCGCACCCGCCGTGAGGGGTCCTGACTGCGAGTGCCCCCGAGGCGCGCCGCGCACCCGCCGTGAGGGGTCCTGACTGCGAGTGCCCCCGAGGCGCGCCGCGCACCCGCCGTGAGGGGTCCTGACTGCGAGTGCCCCCGAGACGCGCCGCGCACCCGCCGTGAGGGGTCCTGACTGCGAGTGCCCCCGAGGCGCGCCGCGCACCCTGCTGTGAAAAGCAAACGGAAACACCTCCACGATCAATTATTTCAAACAGTGCAAAATTATGCGGAAATCTATGATTTGCCTACTTCCTTCCTTAGAGGTCTGACTGCGAACCAGCCTCTTGCCTCCGCAAGCACACCAACGGGACTCTGCTGAGTCTGTGGACCCGGGATGCGTCTGGGACCTGGTGAGGACAAGGAGAGGAGATGGAGCGGAAGCTCCGAGACAGAAGGCCCAGTCCTTCACCCTTCATTTCCCTAAAGCAACCACAGGGAATGGACTGCATCGTTGAAAAGGTTCAACTCCTCTCAGTGGAGATCCAAAAGCTGGTCGTGTTTCAAGTGAACAGAAAATAGGGATATTTCTTCTAAAACACATGCACAGTAAATGAAAGACAATACATCGATTCCATCCAAAAGCCAGTGAAAAGGGCACAGAAATCTAAAAGCTAGCGTCCCCCAGATAACTGGTGCTTTGATTCTTCGTTGTCACTTTTTTTTTTTTTTGCTACCGGGACTCAAACTCAGGACCTTGTGTTTGCCAAGCAGGCGCTTGTGCTGCTGAGCTAGATAGTCAGCCCCTCAGCTGTCAGTGTTAGAATTTAAATATTAAAATACTTCTCCCCTCAGTATTATAGACCTGGTAAAAGAAAACACTTAATTTTAGCGGCTGAGTTCGCTCATTATTTCTCTCAACCAGCAGGTGTCGCCAGAGACAAGCACATTTGCTACTGCTGTCCTCAGGGACGTACCAAAATCCCGTTTTTGCTGATCCAGCCTCTTCCCCCTCCCCCCCTCCCCCTCAGGTCGGCTCCCTCGGTAGAAGCCTATCTGGAATGGCTACCACGCACACCCGTAGTTCTCAGTTTCCTATACAGGGGAAGCTTCTGAGCTGGGATGTGTAGATCCCTGAGTCCCAGCTGCAGCGACTCTCATCTAGTAGGTCTGTCGCACAGCCCAAGTAATTTCCATGCCCACATCGCCTACTCTCTATCCTGCCATCGCTCCCTATTGTGATACACTTTGAGAAATGGTGATTTGCTCCCTAAGCGCGCTGTACATTATCATCTCATAGGCTCAACTTAGAGACAGTCAGATTGCAAAGGGATTCATTTGTTTATTCATTCAGCAAACATCTGTTGAGCCTTCGCAGCTTGCCATCCCCTGTAGGGTACTTTCACAAGGACATGGAGCTCATCCTGCTACCTCAGGCTTGATAAGGATCCATCACAGATCGATCATAGAATCCAATAACGACTTAGCCCTTGTTATGTATCCACCCATCAAACAGCCTGATAGCAAAAAGTTCTCCCTTTCCCAGAAAAAGTATTTGTATATTTACAGAAATACTACCAATAAATCAATTCCTAACGGTTACAGATACCAGCACATCAGTAACACATCTGGGAGTGAATGGTACTCCTATGGCTTTAAACACCAAAATAATAAACCCCTAAGTGTAAAAACCAACATGCTGCTATGTTTTTGTCATGTTTTAATAAAAATCTTGCTAGTAAAAGTGTGAGATAAATTATACTGCTACAAAAGAAATACAAACAAAACTTCCATTAAGAACTTAAACTTGTCGTAATAGGCTAGCCTGGGTGGAGGTAGGGCAGAGTTGAGCCCGAGTATATATTTCTTTCTTTTTTTTTTTTTGTTTTTTTTGGTACCCAGGAATCAAACTCAGGACCTTGCACTTGCCAGGCAGGTGCTTGTGCCACTGAGCTATATCCCTGGGGCAAAAGTGATGAATTTTTTTTTGTACTGGGAATCGAACTCAGGACCTTGTGCTTGCCAGGCAGGTGGTTATGCCACTGAGATATATCCCCAGCCCCCCAGTATATTTTTAAAAACTAATGAAATCGTGCATCCCAATGCAGACTATAGGTAAAAAACACATGCACCCAGTGAATAACTCTTAGCACATCCAGATCCACTTTTTTGTCTTTTTTGGTTCCAGGAATCGAACTCAGGACCTTATGCTTAGAAGGTAGTCACTATGCCACTGAGCTATGTTCTCACCCTCTTTTGTCTTTTGAAACTTTCTGATCATTAGAAAAATCTTTTCACTAGAATGGACTTTAAAGTTCAGTGAATCCTATGTTTGATTCTGTGCTCAATACTGCTTCGAACAATTCAGCTACAACAGTGCCACCTAGCTTGTGCATGCAATGCTCTGCAGGGAAAAAGCAGCATGGTGTTGTAGAAGTACTGTTCTTCACGTGAGTGCGGCTGTGGGGACTTTGAGGTAAAAAGGTGCTGGCGCCCGGAACTTGGAGACACAGACATGGCAGCAGTAGAAGAAAGCTTTCCTCGAGGGGGTACAAGAAAGATTCACAAATCAGAGAAATCTAATCAGCAGTCAGTTGAACATGACAACTTATTTGATATTTCCACCGAGGAAGAATCCACCAAAAGGAAAAAGAATCAGAAAGGCCCAGCAAAAACAAAGAAGTTGAAAATTGAAAGGAGAGAGAAGGGCAAGTCTGTAAAGGAGAAGTTTGGGATTCTTGATTTCGAGTCCCTGTGTGAGGGAATGCGGATTTTGGGTTGCATCAAAGAGGTAAATGAGCTGGAACTGGTGGTCAGTCTGCCCAATGGCCTCCAGGGCTTTGTGCAAGTGACTGAAGTCTGTGATGCCTACACTAGAAAGCTGAGTGAGCAGGTGGCACAAGAAGAACCTGTCAAGGACCTACTCCACTTGCCTGAACTTTTCTCGCCCGGAATGCTGGTGAGATGTGTGGTAAGCAGTGTGAGTGTCACAGACAAAGGCAAAAACAGCATCAAGCTCTCTCTGAATCCCAGAAGTGTCAACAGAGTGCTGAGTGCAGAGGCCCTGAAGCCTGGCGTGCTGCTGACAGGTACCGTGTCCAGCCTGGAAGACCATGGCTACCTAGTGGACGTGGGTGTTGAGGGGACCAGAGCTTTTCTGCCACTGCAGAAAGCTCAGGAATACATCCGACAGAAGAACAGAGGTGCTAACTTGAAAGTGGGTCAGTACCTGAACTGCATCATCCAGGAGGTGAAAGGCAGCGGAGGAGTCGTTAGCTTGTCCATAGAGCAGTCAGAAGTTTCTGCTGCTGTTGCTACCCAGGAGCAAAACTGGACCCTTAGCAACTTACTACCAGGACTGGTGGTCAAAGCCCAGGTACAGAAGGTGACTCCGTTTGGCCTCACCCTGAACTTCCTCACCTTCTTCAGGGGTCTGGTTGACTTCATGCACCTGGATCCCAAGAAAGTTGGAACATATTTCTCACATCAAGCGGTGAGGGCCTGCATCATCTGTGTGCATTCTTGGACCAGAGCTGTGTGCCTGAGCCTGCGCCCCATGTTCCTGCAGCCCGGGCGCCCACTCACTTGGCTCTCTTGCCAGCACCTGGGAGCTGTGCTGCAAGATGTCCCTGTGCAGGGCTTTTTCAACAAGGCAGGGGCTACCTTCAGGCTGAAGGACGGGGCCCTGGCCTATGCTCAGCTTAGCCATCTCTCTGATTCTAAGACTCTGAAACCTGAGGCTTTCAAGCCAGGGAACACTCACAAGTGCAGAATTATTGACTATAGCCAAATGGATGAGCTGGCTTTGCTCTCCCTGCGGACGTCTGTTATTGAAGCTCAGTACCTTACATATCATGATATTAAAACTGGGGCAGTGATAAAAGGCACAGTGCTGACCATAAAGCCGTTTGGGATACTGGTGAAGGTGGGTGAGCAGATGAGGGGCCTGGTACCTGCCCTGCACCTAGCTGACATCCTGCTGAAGAATCCAGAGAAGAAGTACCACGTTGGGGATGAGGTCAAATGCCGGGTTTTATTTTGTGACCCTGAAGCTAAGAAGCTGATAATGACCCTGAAGAAAACTCTAGTCACATCCAAACTGCCTGTCATTACCTGCTATGAAGATGCCAAGCCTGGTCTGCAGACGCATGGCACCATCCTCAGGGTCAAGGACTACGGCTGCATTGTGAAATTCTACAATGATGTGCAGGGCCTGGTGCCCACACAGGAGCTTAGTGCTCAGTATATCCCTGACCCGGAGAAGGTCTTCTACACTGGCCAGGTGGTGAAGGTTGCCGTATTGAACTGTGAGCCATCCAGAGAAAGGATGCTCTTATCCTTCAAGCTGCTGAGTGATCAGGAGCCAAGAATGAGAGTGTGGGGCATGGTCAGAAGAACAAACAAGTCATCAGTGTTGGGCAGTTGGTGGATGTGAAGATTCTAGAGAAGACCAAAGGTGGGCTACAGGTGGCTGTCCTGCCCCACAACATCCCAGCTTTCCTCCCCACACCTCACCTGTCAGACCACGTTGCCAATGGCCCACTGTTGTACCATTGGCTCCAGGCAGGCGACATGCTTCACCGGGTGCTGTGTCTGACCCAGACTGAGAGACAGGTTCTGGGAGCTCTGGTCTCCGCAGTAGAAGGTGGCCAGGATCCAAAGAACTTCTCAGAAATCCAGCCTGGCATGTTGCTCATTGGTTTTGTGAAGAGCATCAAGGACTACGGTGTGTTTGTCCAGTTCCCCTCGGGTCTGAGTGGACTGGCCCCCAAGGTGATCATGAGTGACAAGTTTGTGACAAATCCAAGTGACCACTTTGTTGAGGGGCAGACTGTGGTGGCAAAGGTGACCAAGGAGGACGAAGAGAAGCCGCGGATGCTGCTGTCACTGTGGCTTTCCGACTGCAGGCTTGGAGCCTCCGGCAGCGCCAGCCTGCTCCTCCTGAGCCAGTGCCTGGAAGAGCTACAGGGTGTGCGCAGCCTCATGAGCAGCCGAGACTCTGTGCTGATCCAGACACTGGCCGAGATGACCCCGGGGATGGTCCTGGACCTGGTGGTGCAGCAAGTGTTGGAAGATGGTTCTGTGGCTTTGAGTGGGGGTCCAGTGCCCGACCATCCTGAGAGCCAGCAGATTCCATCGTGCAGGGCAGGATGTGGAATTTGGGCAGAAAAAGAAGGCTGTCATCCTCAATGTTGACATGTTGAAACTGGAGGTGCACATTTCCCTTCACAAGGAATTAGTGAATAGAAAAGCTCGAAAGCTGAAGAAAGGCAGTGAGCACCAGGCAACTGTGCAGCACTTGGAAGAGTCCTTTGCAGTGGCCTCCTTGGTAGCGACAGGCCATCTGGTGGCCTTCTCCCTGGCCTCTCACCTCAACGACACCTTCCGTTTTGACTCAGAGAAGCTGCAGGTGGGACAGGAGGTCAGCCTGCTCCTCAAGACCACAGAGCCGTGAGTGACTGGTCTGCTTCTGGCCGTTGAGGGGCCAGCTGCTAAGAGGGTCCTGAGACAGGCCCGGAAGGACTCAGAGACAGCTGACGAGGATGAGGACGATGACCCAGCTCTGGCTGCAGGCCCGAGAAAGAAGCCCACGCTAGCCATCAGGGACTTGGTCACTGGGACAGTGAAGTCTGTGAAGCCTACCCACGTGGTTGTGACCTTGGAGGGTGGCGTGATTGGTTGTATCCATGCCTCCTGCATTCTTGATGACGTCCCAGAGGGCACTGCTCCTACTGCCGCACTGAAAGTTGGAAAGACAGTGACTGCTCGAGTGATTGGTGGGCGAGACGTGAAGACGTTTAAGTTCCTCCCAATAAGTCATCCCAGATTTGTTCGAACCATCCCGGAACTGAGTGTTCGGCCAAGCGAGCTGGAGCAGGCCGGCCACAGCACTCTGAACACTTACTCAGCCAGCCTCGTGGAAAAGATTCAGCAGTACCAGGCTGGTCAGACCGTGACTTGCTTCTTAAAGAAGTACAATGTGGTCAAGAAGTGGCTTGAAGTGGACATCGCCCCAGACATCCGGGGGAGGATTCCCCTGTTGCTCATGTCTCTCAGCTTCAAGGCTCTGAAACATCCAGATAAGAAGTTCCAGATTGGCCAGGCATTGAGGGCCACTGTGGTTGGCCCAGATACCTCCAAGGAGTTCTTGTGTCTCTCACTCATAGGTCCTCACAAGCTTGAGAAGGGAGAAGTGGCCATGGGTCGGGTGGTGAAAGTGACGCCCCGCAACGGCCTCACTGTTGCCTTCCCCTTTGGGAAGGTGGGGACAGTTAGTATATTTCGTGTGAGTGACTCCTACTCTGAGACATCCCTGGGGGAGTTTGTCCCCCAGAATGTTGTCAGATGTTGTATCCTGTCCACCGCAGACCACATACTGGCTTTGTCACTGCGATCGTCCAGGACAAACCCCAAGACAAAAAGCAAAGTAGAAGATCCCGAGATTAACTGCACGGAGGACACGAAGAAGGGGCAGCTTCTGCGGGGCTACGTGCGGTCCGCCCAGCCGAGTGGTGTGCTCCTGGGCCTTGGCCCCTCAGTGGTGGGTTTGGTCCAGTTCTCGCATGTCTCCCAGCACAGCCTGGCCAAGAAGGACCTTTACAGCAAGTACCTGCCTGAAAGGAGGCTGCTCACTGCCAAGGTCCTGAGGCTGAACCACAGCAAGAGCCTGGTGGAGCTGTCCTTGCTCCCTGTTGACACTGAGAAGCCGGATGTGCTGTCTGTCTCCCCAGAACTGCTTCAGAAGGAGAGGGACACAGAGGGAGAAGAGAAGAGCCAGGAGAGGAAGGGGAAGAACCTGCAGGGGCAGGAGGCCAGGGAGCTGCCCAGCAGGGGGCAGGCAAAGGCGAAGAGGCCCGGCTGGCGGGAGCACCCGGCCTCTGGGGGGGTGCAGGAAAGAGTGAGCAAGAGGCAGAAGAAGGCTGGCCCGCAGGAGGAGGATGGCGGCGTGGAAGTGTACTACCGCGAAGGAGAAGAGCACCCAGAGGAGGCGAGGCTGCTGCCCCGTGCTGACCAAGCCTGCAGAAGCACCTCGGCTACAACTCTCCTCGGGCTTCCTTTGGGACGTGGGGCTCGACTCACTGACCCCGGCTCTGCCGCCTCGAGGAGAGAGTTCTGACAGCGAGGAGGACGAGAAAACACACCAAGCCACGCAGAAAAAGAAGAGCAAGAAAGAAAGAGAGCTGGAGAAGCAGAAGGCAGAGAAAGAGCTGTCCCGCATTGAGGAGGCTCTTATGGACCCTGGGCGGCAGCCAGAGTCTGTGGATGACTTTGACCGACTGGTGCTGAGCTCCCCCAACAGCTCCATCCTGTGGCTGCAGTACATGGCTTTCCACCTGCAGGCCACAGAGATTGAGAAGGCTCGGGCTGTGGCTGAGAGGGCCCTGAAGACCATCTCCTTCAGGGAGGAGCAAGGGAAGCTGAATGTGTGGGTAGCTCTGCTGAACCTGGAGAACATGTATGGCTCTCCTGAGTCCCTAGGCAAGGTCTTCGAGCACGCTGTGCAGTACAACGAGCCTCTCAAGGTCTTTCTCCACCTGGCTGACATCTATGCCAAGTCTGAGAAATTCCAGGAGGCTGGCGAGCTGTACAGCCGCATGCTGAAGCGCTTCCAGTAGGAGAAAGCTGTCTGGATCCGGTACGGCGCCTTCCTTCTGTGGAGGAGCCAGGCGGTGCCAGCCGCCGCGTGCTGCAGCGAGTCCTCTAGTGCCTGCCCACCAAGGAGCACATGGATGTCATTGCCAAGTTTGCCCAGCTGGAATTCCAGCTGGGAGATGCAGAGTGGGCCAAAGCCATTTTTGAAAATATGCTGTGCACCTACCCAAAGCGCACGGATGTCTAGTCGGTCTACATCAACTTGACCATCAAGTATGGCAGCCAGAAGGAAGTCCGCGACATCTTCGAGCGGGTTATTCACCTGAGTCTGGCCCCCAAGAAAATGAAGTTCTTCTTCAAGTGCTACCTGGACTACGAGAAACAGCATGGCACTGAGAAGGAAGTGCTGGCGGTGAAGGCCAAGGCCCTGGAGTACGTCGAGGCCAAGAGCTCTGTGCTGGAGGACTAGTGTCTGGGGCCGCATGGGCCTGACGGCAGGCCAGCCCAGCCCAGCCCAGCCCTGTGCGGACACCTGGACATGCAAGGACTCGCTTTACAGTGCTGCTTTTTCTGCAGCACCCTTAGGGAATTCTGGGAATTCAGGATGAAAGAGAACCTGAGACTGTATTTGTACAAAAGAAAAAAAAATGCTCTGCAGGCAGGGAAGTAGTAATTTCTCCACCCGGAACTAAGTCTGCCTCGGGCCTTCCAGGTTGGAGCAAGTTTTCTTTACATCTGCAAGAACAATTAGTGGCTCCACCAGAAAGCCTTTTGCCACTTAAGATTCAGCATGGCATCGGGGTTAGCACTGCATATCAGCTGCACTTACAGTGGCTGCAGCATGGAAAGGATCAGTTCTCCTTAAAGAACACTGAGCCCGAAAGGCACCAAGCCCCTGGCTGGAGAAGCTATGCAAAGAGCTCTCCCAGGAACCACGCTTCTTCTGGTTTTCAGTTCTGCCATCTTTAAAGTGAGTAGGAGAGATTACTGCCGTTCCTCCAATATTCTATCTGAGTGACAGACAGGCCGAGGATTGGGACACAAAAGGATGGGAGGAACCTGTATCAGGAAAGCGCAACCTTCTCAGGGCTCCCCATCATACCTCAGCTTACATCTCACCGCCAGGATTGTCACACGCTCACCTGAGGCTTTCACACACTGTGGTAAGGTGAGCATTTCAATCGGGCATTCCGCTACTCAGAATGACATCTGGGTTATATTCATGAGGGAGAAGGACGGAACTGATACTCGGAAGGATAATTAGCAGTCACCGCCATCGCCTAACCAGAAGAGGTGATTCACACATGTTCAGTGACTGATGAAATAGAAATCTGTCTTAAAAACCATTAGAGCCACTGGTTCGGAATGAGATAAAAGAAATCCTTTTTTCCTCTAACTTCCCTCCACATACGTAAATATAACAATCGTTTGTGTCCTTTCCCCCGCCCCATGCTGCCTCTTTTCCAAGCTGACATCTTCCTGGGCTTTCCCTGGTAACTGCCCCATCTGCACCTTGTATCTTCTTGTTCCATCACATGTGTCTTCTCGTCTCAAGGTCGTGTCCTTGCCCGGTCTAAATTCCAGCCAGCAGGGGTGCGGCAGGAGGAGGGGCAGGCAGTGGTTCTTTACAACCTTTCCCTATCCTCACATGTTGTTTCCACTTACACACTGTTGACCAGAACTGAGTCACGTGGTCACAACAGTAAGGGGCGCTGGGAAATAGAACTCTTTTTGGGGGGTGGTTACGTGTCCATTTAGAAATCAGGTAATTATTACTGCTAAAGAATGAGAGAAAGGATGTTGGAAGGTAGCTAGCGCTCCTAGCCACTTCTTCCTTTCCCTTGTCTAGATCAGTGTTTCAAATATTAAAGTTGAAGAATAAGGGCAATCCTGAGTTTGATTCCTGGTTCCCCCCCAAAACGGTAAAGGCAATAAGAGTTAATATTTATTATGCATTGACTATGTGCTGAGCACTGCCCTGGATGCTTTATATGTAATAATGTAATTAATCTTCACAAAATGCGCTTAAGTAACATACTAGTATTAGCCTAATACATAAGGAGAAAACAGGCCGAGAGAACCTGTAGCCCAAGGTCATATAGTACATAGGCAATACAGCTATGCTAGGAGTCCAGTCTCCTAATTAACAATGCATTGCTGGGCTGGGGATATAGCTCAGTGGAATAAGCGCTTGCCTAGCAAGCGCAGGGTCCTGAGTTCGATCCCCAGTACCGCAAAAAAAACCAACAACAACAACAAAAAAAACAATGCATTGCTTTGGGGCAGGGTGAGGAAGACACAAACTTGTTTTATTTTGGCAACTTTATTTTGGCATATTTTATTATGCACATTTAGAATCCACCATCTCTGTTGGAAGCCTTTCTCAAGTTGAAATTAATAGTAAGCCATAGGCTTTTTCTTCAGTGAATGACTGTTCCACCCTTATTTCTTCCCAGGTCTGTTCATCCGCTAAGCCTTTATAACCAGAATGAAACAGGGTCGGATCCTAGAATCAGGTGTATCTGAGGAAGCACGAGAGGTGTGTCCTTCCTAGGGGGCGCAAACCGGCCATGGCAGTGCGGAGTGCTGTAGCACGGGCGGGCTCGAAGCCTTCACAGCAAGAAAGATCTCAGGCTGAACTGTGGACTTGCCACTGCCACTGGACAAACCCCTTAACCTCTCTGATAAAACCTACTTTGTACATTGGTCATGAGGATTAAGACACATGCGCACGAGTGCACACAGCAGATATCCACAAACTGCGAGTGCAGAACCCAGCGGCTGGCAGGCATTTGTTGCTTTATTACTTTGACGATGACCAGTGAAATTTCAGCGCATTGTTGAGCCCTAGGCATCCATGAAAGAGCAAGAAATAATGAAGGCTCAAAAACAGAAAAGATGGTGAGGGAAATAAATTGTGTTTACGTCCCTTAAAAATCTCTTCTGACTTCCGGGAATTTATCTGAAGGAATAAACTCAACAGAAAAAAAAAAAAGAAAACATAGCCGCTAGAGTTTTTGGGCTATAGCAACAGCTAAAACCTAAAACCTACCTCTCTACACACTCGTGTGGTTTACATGCAGATGTATCTCTAAAGCTCCGTGGAGTCACAGGCAGGACCTGCTGTGGAAGGTGATTGGCTTAGAGCTGGCTTGCTGAGGTGGGCCTGGCCGGACGAGGCCGGTCACTGTGTGACCCACGGGGTGGTATCTCTCTTCGGGGCCCCTCCACTGACTCTGCTTACTGTCTGCGTAAGGTAAGCAGCTATTTCTCTGCCAAGCTTCTGTGTTATTCCCTCTTGCCTTGGAGTCTGCAGACTATGGGCTGAAACGTGAGCTTATAAACCTCTTCTAAGTTGTGGGTGTTGGGTATTTTGTCCCAGCAATGATGCTCGAGACTAAGACACAGGTTGAGGAAGGAGGGAGGACTTAGTGCAGAGGGCACTGTAGCTCAGGGGGCTCTGGGCCTCCGTGAGAGGAGGAGGACTGAGGCCTGGAAGTAGTGTAGACAAACATTTAGGACTTAGTATCAATGAGAAAAGCAAGGTGTAAGCAACATATTTGTAACTACATAGGAATGTTTATTCCTAGCAGGACTAGAATAATAGGTTATAATTTGAATGGGTCCCCTGAAAAACAGAGGTTATAGCGTTAATATAATTCTCAGTGCAACAATGATAAAAGGTAGAAAAGAGGTGATTAGGGCGTGCATGGATTAATGCTGTTTTTGCAGGAGTCAGTCTGTTTTCATGGGAATATGTTCTTTATAAAAGGATGCATCTGGTCCCCTCTTGTTCTCTCACCCTGCCCTGTCCTTCCGCCTTCTGCCATGGAGTGACAGGGCACAAAAGTCTTGGCACACCCCATGATCTTGGACTTCTCAGCCTCTAGAACTGTAAGGAAGAAACCTCTCTTCTTAATAAATCACCCAGTCTCAGTTACTCTGTTATATGTGCACAAAATGGACTAAGACAGAAGGTATAAGAAATAAAAACCAGTTTGGTACAAGGTTGTGTATTTTTTCCCAATGTTTCATATATTGTCTGTTCAACCAGCCCAATAAGAGGGCTAGGACTATAGTGTAGGGGTAAAGCATGCACCACTCTGAATTTGATGCTTGGCACCATGAAACAAACAAAAACAAAAGTGCTAACGTACTTCAACGTTTTCTTTAGGTGGAAAGTTCATTTTTGGTCTTTTCAGGATTAGCTACCATCATGGGCCCAGGTGTGGTTTCTAAATACTAATTTTCCTTAAAAGGAACGAGGACTCCTTGAAAGCTTGGATGATTGCAGAGCTGAGACAAGAGAGGCACAATTTGCGCCAGGAACATCTGGTAATGTCTGTAAGGAAGGAAGTACGCAAAAAGGTCAGGACAGGTCAAACCTGCCATGGGCCAGCATGAAAGAGCTTTTATTAGGCAGAGTGGTGACAACCTAGGCATGAAAATAAATGGGAGCAACAGAAAAAAGTATGAATCTGGGATTTGATAGTTATTTATTTGGTGAATAAACATGTCCTTACTTATACATATTTACATTTAATTGTGTATAATAATAATTAAAGAAGTAAATAAATAAACTGGGGAGTGGGAAAAGCTCCTCCTTACAGTAGAACACGGCCTAACAAGTGTAGGAGCAAGGATGGAATTAGAAAATCACTATCAGGCAAAAACCACTAACAGCTGCTTCAGGAATATATGGGTAGACGTTAAATCTAGTGGGTGAACGGTTGATGATAAAGAGGATTTTTATGTGGTCTCAGAATCATTCCCCATATGATGCTTATGAAGTACAGAAGGAGAGATAGTGAACTCAGCGTGGAGACCAGGAAGACCTGAATAGATCATCAAAGTCAACAATGCGGTGATGGGACAAACAGATCTCACATCTCCCAAGTGATGTCCGGAGAAGGCCCCAGAGTCGCTTCAGAGGTATCTCTGCTGAAATGCACAACCCGGGTCTAATTAGGAAATTTAGGACAAATCCAAAGTGAAAATTCTATAAAATCAGTGGCTTGACTCTTCAAAATTGTCAAAAAATGACAAGACTGAGAAATTGTTCAAAGTTAAAGGAGATGAAAACTAAATGCAATATGTGATTCTACATTGGGTTCTTGACTACAAGAAAAATTCTCATTTGTTTGTTTCTTGAGTCAAGGTCTTGCTGCTATGTAGTTCAGGCTGGCCTTGAACTCACCATGTAGCCCAGGCTGGCCTCAAACTTGTGGCAATCCTTCTGCCTCAGCCTCCCTGAGTGCTGGGAGTACAGGTGTGCACCACCACGTCTGGATCTTTCTCTAGGAAGGATACTAGTGGGACAATCGTCAAACTTTAAATGTCTGCAGAGTATGGGGGATGGGGGGAAAGAGCATAGGAGAGAGGATTAGGGAGGGAGATGAAAGAGTGAGTAGAAAAATGGTAAAGGAAACGTAATAAAACACTGAGCCTTTGGGGAATCCAAATGAAGGACACACCTAAATTCTTTGTGCTATTCTTCCAACTTCTGTGTGTCTCAGATTATTTCAAAGTAAATTTAAAGATAATAGCTAACAATGCCATTTTTTTTTACTTTTATTGTAGTACAATACACATAGCACCGCTTTAAAATGTACCACTCAGTGGCTCTTAGCACATTTACATAGTTGTAAAACCATTACCACTATTTGCAGAATATTTTAATCCCCCCAAAGAAAATCCTACATCTACTAGGTAGGGACTCTCCATTTCTCCTCTCACCTAAGTGCCTAGAAACCACTTGTACACTTTCTCCATCGGCTTTGCCTAGTTTGGCTATTTCATGTGCTACAGATGGAATCCTGCACTATGTAGCCTTAGAATCCAGCTTCTTTCCTTCAGTACAGTATTTCCAGCATCCCTCCATACTGTAGCATGCAGCAGTAACCAATTCCTTTATAGGGGCTGAATATCTTGCTGCATTGATTCACCACCTTTTATCATTCATCAGCTGGTGGACATTACATTGTCTTCACTTTTGGGTTGTTGTGAATGGCATTGATACAAACATTTTTGCATGATTTTTTGTTTGAACAACTGCTTTAAATTATTTTGTGTATATATCTAATGGGTGGGTCACATGTAATTCTATGTTTAATTTATTGAGAAACTGGCCAACTGTTTTCCACAGTGGCTGCAACACTCTACATTTCCACCAGCAATATATGAGTCTAATTTCTCCATTTTTTTTTTGTCAGCACTTATTATTGCCTGTGTGATCATCTTATTGTTATTTTGATTTGCATTTCCCTAACGTCTATCAATGTTTAGCATCTGTTTGTGTCCCTTGTGGCGATGTTAATCCTCTGGAGAAATGTCTGTCCAACTCCTTTGCTCATTTTTGGCTGTTTAATTTTTTGTTCTTAAGTAGTAAGAGTTCTTTATATATTCTGGCTACAAAGCCCTTCTCAGATAAACGATGAGAATTTTTTTTTCCCACTCTGTGAGTTGCCTTCTTATACTTTTAATTATGTTTCTTTGAGGCTAAGTTTTCATTTTGAAGGAGTCCAATTTACCTATTTCTCTTTTGTTGTGTTTTGTTTCAGATCTAAGGAACCATGGCCTACTTCAAAGTCATGAAGTTATATTTTCTGCTAAGAGTTTTGTGGTTTTAGCTCTGGTATTTAGGTATTTTATTCATTTTGAGTTAATTCTTGTATGTTATGTAAGGCAGATCCAACTTTTTCTCCTTCTTTCTCTTCTTCCACCGATGCTATCTGCTTCCCCTCCCTTCCTTCTTCTTTCTTCCTCTTTTGCTTCATCCTCCTCTTCCTCCACTTTCCCTCCTCCTCCTCCTCCTCCTTCTTCCTTCTTTTTCTTCTTCTTCTCTTGCATGTGGCTATCAAGATGTGCAAATGTCATTTACCCAAAGCTGGGACCACTCTTCCCTCACTGAGTGGTTCAGTATGCTCTCTAAGAGTCAGCTGATCCCACACACGTGGTTTTGTTTTTAGTCCATCAATGTCTGTATCTATTCCCACGTCAGTGCCTCATTGCTTATTGTATCACTGTCTTGAGTTTTCCAGTCTGATTCTTTTTTGAAGATTGTTTTAGCTATGTGGAGTCCCTTACAGTTCCACATGCATTCTTAAATCACTATTTCCATTTCTGAAAAAGGCTGGAATTTGAATGGGACCCACTGATGACTTTGCTTGGCACTGCCATCTGAACAATGTTAACTTTTCCACTCCATGAACATCAGTGTCTACCTATTTTTTTATGTTTTCTTTTAATGGTGTTCTGCAGTCTTCAATGTAATTGTTTCGCACCCACTTATATTTTTTAGCATTGTACTCCTGTGAAGATATAAATGAACTTTTCATTTTTTCAGGTTTTTTATTACTAGTGCATAGAAATAAAACCGATACATGTGTTTCCACCTCACATCTCACAATAATGCTTAATTCATTTATTAAGTTTACCAGGTTTTTGTACATGTTGGAATCTTATGATTGTATATAACATTGTCCTCTGAGAAGAGCTTTTTAATTCTTCTGAGTTTTGGTGCCTTTGATTTATTTTTCTTTCTTGTCTAATTGTCCTGCTGAGAAGTTTCATATAGTGTTAAGTAAATGGCATCTTTGTCTTATATTTGATTGGATGGGGCTGAATTTTTAGTCTGTCATCACTGAACAGGATGCTGAGATTTTTATATATGCGCTCATAGAGCTGAGGGACTTTCCTTTTCTTCTTAGTTTACTGAGTATCCTTTTTAACCATGAAAGTGTTCTAGGTTTTGTCAAATGATTTTTTTCTGAATCAAATGACATCATGCAGTTTTCCTTTTGATTATATAAATGTTTTACATTAACTGATTTTTCTATGAACTACTCTCGCATTCCTTACAATCACCACACCTGGCTGTGGTGTATAATCCTCTTAATATGCTGGTGGACTTAGCTTGTGTCACTGGGGACATTTGCTTCTCTGTTCACAAAGGACAGTGGTCTGTAGCTTCTTTTGTGATGTCTTTATTTGACTTCGGTATCAGTGCAGTGCTGGCCTCATAAATGACAGGGGAAGTATTCCTTCAACTTCTAATTTTTGGGAAGAGATTTAAAAGATATTGGCATTAATTCTACCTCAAACATTTGGTAGAATTTATCTCTCAGTTCACCCGGTTCTGGGTGTTTCTTATTGGAAATTTTCTGATTACTGATTTGATCTCTTTATTTGTTATAAGTCTGTCTAGAACTTCAATTTCTTGAGTCAGTTTTGGTAGTCTGTGTGTCCTAGGAACTTGTCTGCTCCATTTAGATTAAGCAATTTGTTGGGGTACAAATTTTCATAGTGTTCTCTTATAAACAAAGAATTATTTCTGTAAGGTCACTAGTAACGTTCCCACTTCCCTTTCTGATTTAATATTAATCTTCTCTCCATTTCTGTTGGATGGCACTGGGCAGTAGCAGTCACTGTATTTTTTGTCACATTTGTGAAGACACTCATGTGAAAGGACTTCCAGAACCGCTTCAGAAAGTGGTAAGAACAATGGAATAAATGTGTTTAAAGCAAGGAGTACTTTGAGGGGGTTTCAGGGCAATGTGTCTTTTACTGTAATAAATTTTAAATATTTACTGTATTATCATCCGTTGCTTATTATTGCTCGAACCTTCCCTTTATCATTAAAAAGTAACATTTTGTTTTAATAACTATTTTGTCTGATATTTGCATAGCCACTCCAGCTCCCTTCCATCACTATTTGCATGGAATATCTTTCTCCATCTTTTCACTTTCAACCTATTTCTGTCTTTGGTCTAATCTAAGTCTCTTGAAAACATTATATAGTTGTATTTTTTCTTCTTAGCACAGAGTCTTGCCAACTCTGCCTTTTAAATGGAAAGTTTAATCCACTGACATGTAAAGCAGTGACTGACTTTTGAGAATTTGCTTCTGCCACCTGCTATTTGCTTTCCATATGTCATCTTCTTTTGGTTCCCAGTTCCTCAATTCCTGCCTTCTTGCATTGAATCCATTCTTTTTCCACTTCTTCTTTTCTATTCTATTCTATTCTGATTCTATTCTCATTTAACTTTCTAAATACGTTTTAAAATTATTTACTGTAGTGTTTACAAATCACAAATTAACAATTTAGTTTGAATTAATTTCAATTTAGCTTCAATCACATAAAAAAGCTTTTGTGCAGCTCTATCCTCCTCCTTTAGGTTACTATTGCCACATATGCCTACTGCCCACCCTTACTGTAAATGACACTTGGTCGTTTGTGTTGACAAGTGAAACGCAGGCAATCCAAACTAGTACCTTTGCCTGTGAGTTACTCACAGACACCAGAAAAAGTTCCCAAAGTTGTGTTCTGCATTATTCTGCTGTACTTTGTCAAAATAGGCCTTCTTAAGCTGCTGCCGTCGTTTCAAGGGGATTCTTTTACCCAGTTTCACTTGGATAGACCAAATTAACAAGGATCGCGCTGTGTGTGGGTTTTTAAGTGTGGCTCCTCTAACATCCTTATTCTTCATACAGCATTTTTGAGTTGATTCAGGCAGAATTCTCTATGAAGTAAAGATCGCCTGCTTCCTTCTCCATTCACATACTATTTGGACTTGGACTCTCTAATAACATTTCTGTAGAGGGTCTATAACAGAGCATGACAGCTTTAGCACCAACAACAGCTCAATTGCCTCAGTAGCTGTGACGTTCAGCTCCCTGTTCAAGTTCATCTGCAGCTCTAAAAGTGCCTTCCTTCCTTCCTTCCTTCCTTCCTTCCTTCCTTCTTTTTTCTCACTCTCTCCCATTACGGTGAATGGTTAAATTTTTAAAAATTATTACAGTAAAAGACACATTACCATTAACCTACCTCAAAATATTCTCTCTCATTGTGAACACATATCCCATTGTTCTTGACCATGTACTTTTTGGTGTAACAAGTTTTTGAAGCATTGAACTGTTCATCACATTTTTCAGTCTCCCTTTAGGCACGCTGGCGGCGTGAGTGATGGTTTTCTGCAGGTCTCTTGGGCTCTGTTAATTTTCCTTCATTCTTTCCTTTTTCTACTCTTCAAATTGCATGTCAGTTATCTTAAACCTTCTTCTGCTTATCAGATCGCTTCTTGACCTCCTTAGTGATTCTTGCATTTAGGTAACTTCTTAACTGGACTTTTAATTTGGCTCCTCTTAGGGTTTTTCTTGGTCGCTGTTCTCTATCATTATTCTCTTGGTTTTTATTTGCCTATGATTTTCTTCATCTTTTTGATCAGTTAAGCTCCTTTTGAGTAAGTCCAACACCTGGGCTTCTCTCAGACAGGTTCCTTTTTCCTATTAACAGGCTGTACTTTTGTCTCCTTTTGTGCCTCATTTATATTTTTGATGAAAGGCGGGCCTTTGAATGCTGAGCTGTGGCAATGAGGAAACAGACTCCCCATGTTTGCTGCTGTTACTTGCTGTAGGTTGTAGTTGTTTAGTGACTTTTCTAAACTGTTTTTGGTAAAGACTGTGTTCTGCCAAAGATGGATGTGCTTGGTCAGTGAAGTCTGTGCTCAGCTAATGATCTGACATATTTCTCTGAATATGCGGAGACACAAATAATCATCTTCGAGTCACTGCAGATTCACTCTGGGGGCACTCCTGCAGGCTTAGCAAGGCATGACTCTGCTTCAAGTTTTCCTGCTTGGACCCTAAATGTCAGCCAGAGGTGAATACTTGTGTTTTTCTCAGCTTTTTTTTTCTCCCCATATTTTCCTGGGGTATGCATGTGGTGTTCTGAATTTCCTGATATAAACACAAGTTCTTCAAAGCCTAGTCCCCCATGTATGTGCTTCCCTAATCTTTCCTCTTAGGCTGTTTCATCTGTCTGCTTTTGGCTACTGTAGGTTGCTTCAGCTTAAGTAAATTTGCCTTTAAATGTTTTTGACAAACATACACTGGAGATATTGTTCCACCTTTAAGAAGGCTCTGAGAAAGGTGAAAGAAACATTCCTAAACTGATCCTTCAGGTGGCCAAAGGTCAAAACAACCAACCAAAAAAAAAAAAAAAATTGTTTTCTTTGTCTTTTTGAGACAGGGTCTCACTATGCAGTTTGGGTTAGTTTTGAGCTCATTTTGTAGCCCAAGCTGGTCTTGAACTCGCAATGATCCTCCTGCCTCAGCCTCCCAAGATCTGGAATTACAGGCATGCGCCATCATGCCTGGTCCCCAAATTTTTGAATGAGGTACATACTGGTTTCAGTGGCACCAGGAAGCTGCATCAGGAACTTGTCCATGTTATTATTTTCACAACTGCTGCCAACCTAGTATGACTGGTACACAGGCAGGTAAAAATGCCTCCTTGTGCTCTTATAGAAATTTCTTCATTCATCAGTCTCTTAAGGTTTTATTAGAGTCCAGAAATTGGCAAAAGCTGATTTGACAGGGCTTTCAACTTAACATGGTTCTTTCTCAGTGAAAAGTAAACCACCTTACAATGCAATATTGCATGCAAACCAGGACCTGGAGATTCACACTTGGTTTCCATCTTTAACTTGGTCCCTTATAGCAATCAATCACCCAGTACTGATGATTCTACTTCTTCATTAGCTCTTAAATATTTGCCTTTGTCTCTGTTCTGTTGCTGGTATCCTACATGGAGACTCTATCCTTGCTCACTGGCATATTACAGAAGTCTGCTCTTCGATTTCCCAGAAGCAACTCACTCCAAATTATTCTCCCTGCTGCTGCTGAGTGACCCCTCCCCAAATGCAAGCACTTCTTTGCTTAGAATCCTTCAGTGGTGCCCCATTTTCTTCATTATGATGTCAAGTCCCTCCTGTGGCCCACAGAACTCCTGAGATCTGATCTCCTGTGACTTCTCTAGTCTTACATCCTCACACTCACTCTTCAGGGCAGACTTGCAGACACATTTCCTCACACACGCTGTTGCTTCCACTTGCAACACTCTCTACCTCTCCTTCTTCAAAGGCTTACTTACACATTCCCTTTTCCTATGCTTCCCAACTCCAGGTACACTTTTCTGGTACTCCTAACTGTCAGAGTAGCAGGCATATTATATTACGACCATCTGCTTATGCTTTTGCCTGCCTAAAGAGTCCATGAATTTTTGGAGGGCAGAAACTGGGCTTCTCATTTCTGTATCCTTAACTATAAAGGACTCAGTAAATGTCTTTGGAATAAACAAAGACTACCTTTCTGATTGATGAGTATTTACACTGTCAAACTCCTAACGGAGGCATTCCTTCATAAAGTAGGAGGTCACAAATTTAGCGAAAGCTTCAGAAAGTTACATGTTGGGAAACTCCCAGCTCAGCACCTCAAGGCCCCCATCAGAAGCCATATACAGACTATTCCTTTCACAGTACAAGGATGAACGCGTAACATCTTCTTCCACCAGTGAATAAAATGCTATAAATCTTGTCTTTTTTCTGTCTCTTTTCAGGTTGCTGGGAAGCTCAAAGATTTTAATGCTGTAGTGTTCCGTGACCATATTTGTACTGGAGTCTAGCATTTTTATTTCTTCCTATGTCTCTACTTTTTGTGTTTTTATTTTATTTTCTATACGCCTTTTAGGAAAAGGCGTACTAAGGTGACAGTGGAGAAGAGGCAGAGCTCGAGCCTCTGAGACAAATCTGTTTGTATCTGCCTAAGGCCTCTGTTGCTTAGACAATCTCAACTGGAAAGCAAAAATTAGGCAAATTTTATCCATCAAGAAGTGGAAAAAATTTTTTGTTGGTACAGAAAAATATTATAAAGATATCTAACTCTTCTCTATCTCCCACGGGTAACACTGAGTGGAAAAGGTAATCATTTCCAATATTCGATTAGAGAACCAGAGTCTGGATGAATTTCCCCTTCTGGCATAACTGGTTTTCAACCAACAGGCGGCATACACTACCCTGACTGTAGGTCTTCCTGGTTTATTTCCCCTTCCCCAAATTTCACTGGTCACCAGGCCCTTTGGCTTGCCCACCAGAACCCTCCTCTTCCCCAGTCTGCTTTTCAGGCCCTGGTTCAGGCTTCCTCCTCTCCCAGTTTCTCCCCTTTGTCCCCACTTCTCATCCAGGCTCTGTACAGTTGATCATTCCTCTGCTTACAACCCGTCGCAGGCTTTCCACAGTTCTGTTTAGGTCCGAACACATAGGCAACATTCCCGTATCCTCTCCAGGGTCACCTCTAGCTGCACACGGCATATGCTTGGCTCTGGGCTCCTGGAGGGCTGTTCCCTTGTGTTGCTCTGGCAGCCCATGCTGCTCTGTTCTGTGCAGGGCCACCTCCTGCCCCCACATCCCTGCACTACCTAACTCCTGCTCATCTTTCAGGACAGAGCTTAGTCTCTCTTGATCTCCTAAGCACACTCTTCTTTCTGCTGTCAGGCACCTCTCCTTGTCAGAACCCTCACTGCTGTACCTACGAATGAGGAAGTATTTACTGCTGGGCTCCCAGAACCTAACTCTGGCCATCCAGAGGGGGCCTCAGGAAGTGCTTGCTGAAGTGGCTAAAATCAGCACATTGAAGTGGAGATGTTTAATGAAATGGGTCTCACTCGTCACATTTCCCACAAGAGTGTGATGGGGATCTTGCCAACTCCCATTGCTATCTTTTCTATGACTTTTTTTCTGATGCTTCTAAATTTATCAAATCTCTACTCTTGATTTTTCTTTCTTTTTTTTTTTTTTGGCTGTTCTGGTCTTGCTATATAGCTGATGCTGGCCTTGAGCTCACTTTGTAGCTCAGGCTGACCTTGAACTCACAACAATCCTCCTGCCTCAGCCTCCCAAGTGCAGGGATTACAGGCATATGTCATCTTGATCTTTCTTTGGTCTAATTTTAAAATTATTAAATCAATTTGTATTTGACTGACATTTATTTTCAAACTAAGTGTCATTTATTAGTCTTTCCTTCTTTATTCAAGAGCTCTGCTTAGCTTTTATTAAATTCTTATCAATAATAGGATCTGTTGGAGGAATTTTGTCATCTGCTGGATTGGTCTATTATCATACTGATTTAGTTAGTGTCATTTTATTATCATATCTGGTATGTGTAAAGTAGCTTCTCATGTTAAAACTATAGAGGAATATTTTAAACATTCAGATAAGCAAAAAAAGGCCAACTGAAGGGCTGGGGATATAGCTCAGTGGAATAAGTGCTTGCCTGGCAAGCACAAAGTCCTGAGTTCAATCCCCAGTACTGCAAAAAAAAAAAAAAAAAAAAGGCCAACTGAAGTAACACAGAGATAACCATAATTATCACTTTGATGCAGACAGAGTAGCTTTCATAGCTGACTTTCATTTAATTATCTTGGTGCATTAACTGACATTCTCCGTCTAAGCAATGCACGGCTGATGTCTATAGTGCGCTGAATGTTCCTGGGGAGAGGCCTGGCCTCAGGGGCCATCGACTCTGTTCTTAGCACCTGTGGGCTGTGGTTGGCAAGAGTTACACGTGTTTATTCCAACAGATCATGCCAGGTGTGGTTACTCTAGTAATATAATAATAATTTAAATATAATTAATAACGTAAAAAACAATGAATATGAAAAGAATCATTTGTATAAAACTAATGGCTTGAAAAATTGAATGTTTTAAAGAACTCAAAAATGTAAAAACCTAAGAATACTACTCTTGGATTATGTGCATGAGAAATACACACACTGGAAAGAGATTATAAAAATCTGAAAGCCCAGTCAATGGACTTTGTAAGCACTTCTAAATTCTTTACCCATTTAAGGAGTAAATACTTCACATGTTCCATGACTGATGTTAACACAAAGTCTACAGAAGATAACTTCAGAGGACATAAATGAGAACCAATATACCTATGTCAAAAATTGGCCAATGAACATTTATATTTTGCAGTTTAAAAAAAAGAAATTTATTTTAATGATTCTTTCCTTAACCCAAATTTTCAATTAACACATCAATTGCCAGTGTCTGCAGAACTGGAGACCAGCTATTCAACCACTGTGATGTATAGAATATTTATTTTACATAGGATTGTGCTACAAATATCACTTTACCCCCTCTTTTCCCTGAGTATATTATGAATGTTGTTACAATTCACTATTATTTATGTCATTGTTAATGTCTGCACAGTCCCTCCTATTGAATTCCTATTTGGGCTTTCTTTTAACATTTAAATCTATGTATCTTTTTTGAATTCCTCTTTGTGAGGACTGAAAAAAAAAGCTTGGAATTTAAAGCATGCCCAAAAAAGCTTGGAATTTAAAGCATGCCCAAACTAGGATTTCTTATATAGGTCATCTCCTTTTCTAAATTCTCATTTGCCCCCCATTTTGGGGAAATTTTTTGTGCATTGAAATTATTTTTTTTCACCGTAAGCTGTAAGAACCCTTTCTGACAGATAGAGGGAGTAGGCCAACCACAAATCCCTAACATCTCTTCTCCTAGGGTGAGGTCACAGGGTGCAACGCCAGGCTGGCTGGAAGCTTCTGGCCTCGAAGGCAATTCTTTCTCACCATTACTTCTCTAGTCCGAAAGACTGGCCAGGGAGCTTCTGTCACCTAGAAAATCTTAGGATTTCTTTTGAAACTTTTGGTAAATCCATGAAGTAGTCTCATATCTTGCTCTATTGCTTCTAAATTTAACTTAAGTATGTCTCCTAACGTTATTTTTCTCAGAACTTGGACAGTGACCGAGCTCAACACCAAGTCAAAGGCACAAAGCATTTCTCGCTGTCACTGTTACTTGCCACTATTATAAATTAATGGAAAGGTCCCATCCCACCACTTAGCTCCACAGTATTGATCAAACATGGGAGCTGAAGAGCTGGATGCATTTCTGAACTATTCCACACCTGTAAGAGCTTACAGCTCACATTTTAATCATTACTTACATACTAAGCTGGGATACGCAAACAGTTACGAATCTCCTAACAATGAACCACATATACACAGGTGGTCCCATAAGATTGTTATCACCTACTGATCTTACAGTCAGTTTAGTTTGTGAAAATACACTCTATGACGTTTGCACAACAAAGCTATGGTCTAGTGACACATTCTCAGAACACATTACTGCTGTTAAGTGACACATGACTGCATCTTGTCTCATAAAAGAACCCTGTGGATATTTATTTTTTGAGATTTGAGATTAAAGTGTTCATTTCATAGCCAAGCAGAACAATTTCTTGGTACCTTTCAGGAAATATGATGGACCGCATAAGAGAAATAATGCAATTTTTATTAGAACCAACCCCCTCAAGAGAATAATCAGTCTAGTCCGGTTAGTATTTTCAGCATCTGAAACATTCAAGTGCCTGAAGAGTCCTTATAAATGTTCTATAGAAAGTCCTTTTGGCAGAATGGTATGGACAGCCAGGGGTATTGCCTGGATATTACATTAGTTAATGAAGGGCAACTATTGATCAGCCTCTCAGGAAAAATCCAAAATTACAGACATAGAGAAACTGGTATTGCAAGAAGTCTTCCACTTAGGAAGAACATCCCTGA
Organism: Dinomys branickii; assembly: GCA_004027595.1. Classification (NCBI taxonomy): domain Eukaryota; kingdom Metazoa; phylum Chordata; class Mammalia; order Rodentia; family Dinomyidae; genus Dinomys; species Dinomys branickii. The sequence continues at coordinate 69,267 of PVLD010000690.1, forward strand.
GCACTTAAATAACTCATTTTAAACAATTTTCACTTTCCCAGACTGCAACATGGAAGAGTGATCTGCCTAAATGACGACACCCCACAGTCACACACATACCATTAGCTCAGCAGAGAGCGAGGCTTCAGTTCATGCCTCCCATGGTTACCTTTACCTAAGGGCTCTTCTGCTCTGCTGATGACAGGATGCATTTCTAACCTTAGCATTCATAGGGCTATTCGGACTCTAGCTACGAAGCCTGGCTGGGAAACAGATGACCTTTGTATTTCAGAAACTGGTTTTACCACATTTGTCTACACTACTCCAAGCACCCTGGAATAGGCCGAGAAGTGGCACAAAAGAATAGCCGAGAATACCCTGGTAGCACACTGATCTAATCTGAAACAATGATCACTTTCTCATCACCATGGGCAAGGGTAAGTGTTAGGACACAGTAGACAATGACATTCTTTCCTATAAAATTTTATTTATTACATAAAAAATTCTATACATTTGTTAGACTAAAATACAATTTTCATTATAATTCTGTCAACTGAGTCAGTACACAGAGAAAACTTCGCATGAGACCAGCACTTTTTTCTAGTCCATATTTCTGCACAAGAAAAAACATTTCAAAGCTCCACTTCATATAAGCTCATTGTACTCTGAAGCCAGATGGAATGCCATCCAATTCAGAGCTCCTGGAAGTTAATTTCCCAGCGAGATTTGATAACTCCAGAAAGTTAATTGCTTAATATACATATTTTTAAAGTCCTCTGAGAGCATAACACTCCATCTGTAAAGTCTGCACTGTGTCAGTACTGACGGTCACAAACACTAGGACTACAACTGTATGTGCGGGGCATGTTCAAGCACCACCATGTTTGTTTCCCCACATGCATGCAGTGTAGTGACACTGTAACTAGGAAAAAAAAATGCTAAGGGAAATGATTCCAAATTATGGAATTCGTGGAAGGCTTAATTGTGATCCTCCAGTTGGTAATGGACAAAGACAGGACATGACATAAAAATTTGACACTCTGAAATAGGATGCAAATGGCAAAAAAAAAAAAAAAAAAAAAAAAAAAAAAAAAAAAAAAAAAAAAAAAAAAAAAAAAAAAAAAAAGACAAAAAGGCATCAAATATGTGGCACCACAATGTACTTCTCATGCTGGGTTACACAGCAGTGAGAAATTGAGACTCACTGATGTGCCATTTTCTGTTCACATGACCCTGTACAACAGGCGGGGCTGGACCCTGGCTGTGAGCCACAGTGCCTGAGAGATCAACAGCAGGTTCCTATGGCACCGTCTGGTCTTGGAGACCCGACTGCTTTATTCTAGGAGTTATGTCTTCAGTTGAAGCAGGGCTGTGCCAGCAGGTGGGTAAGAGCTGGACCTTTGGTCTTCAGAAAATGGACTTTTGTCTTTGGTTTCCTCAGAGTCCCATGTCATTTTGTTACACATCCTTCACGCTTTTCTCCTTTCCTTTTTGTTTCTTAGTTGTAAAATCCTCCCCACCCCATATTATCAAATTAGCTAGCACTTGAATTTACTAGCTGCAAGATCTACTAGAAATGTATTCAGTGGTCGTGAATATTCACAACAGCAAAACTGAAATTTCTCTTCATTATGGCATTCCCACATTTCTAACACACTGTATGTAAAAAGGCAGAATGGGCCATGGCACTTGTTCTATCTGCCCTTTATTTCCCAAGTCTTTCCAATGCTTACTTTAATTAACATAGACTCGTAGATTAACACATATTCCTCAAGGAATACTCAACTTAGATATTTCTAGCTGGAAGGATGCGTAGATAAGATTCATAAACAAGATTAGAATATTCTCTTTTAAGTCATTTCTATGATAAGACCCTAAAGGAACTGTCAAATTTAGAGTAGACTGTGGCACTTCGCTGCCTGATACTGAAATTTCCAGCAGTGGGCTGTTTGTTACTATGGAAGGTTTATTAGAGGTTTTTCAGGAATGGGTGGGGGTAGGGTAGGGAGCCAAATTTTCTCTTTTCTTAACCAGACAGTTGGGAAATTTCCAATGTTTTCTTCAGCCAAAAAATAGGTGATGGTTTGATGTCTGACTATATAAACTGTGATCCACTGGAATAAAACCTTAAATAATTTCAAACTCCTTTAGGGTTTCTGCGTGCTTTTTCAAGGACCCAGAGAACTTTCCCACAGAACTGCCACGTAGATGCAGCACTATTATCTAAGAGTAAGTTGCAGATGTGAAGACCTCCATGTTTCCCGAAGAAGGAAGATGGGTGGAATACACTCAAAACAGGAAACATCTCCCTGATTTATGTGGGGTGAAAAACACCTTTCAAATTTGTCATGACTACCTGCTCCTGCAATTTTCCATTGTTTTTGCTCAAGTACATATACTATGTTGCCAAGTTATCATCTTCGCTCATTTTGGTCATGTTGACAGACATTTCTAACACAGTGAAATACTGATAGCACTATGCAACATGCCATTACCTGAGCTATAATACAAAGAATCATGTGTCCTGGTTGATGGATAATTACAAGGATTCTTCGCTTCTTGGATTTTTTTTTTATTGTGCCCACCGCTAACAATTTGGTAAATGTCATTCCTCCTCATACCTCCAAGGTAAAAAGTGTCACTGTTATGAAGATTCAGCACTGACCATCTGGTTATTTATTCAGTGTAGCACAGTTTCTTTTTTGTCGTTGTTTCTTGAATTTAGAGTAGTTTCTATTTTCAAATCTAGTACTAAATCACACAAAAATCTTTATAAAGATGATTCCAGGGCAAAGGTGCTAAGTTTCATCTTAAAAGGATATTTAGGGAGGCCTAATCACATCTATGAAAACCTGAAGTGTTCACAGATGTGCCAGGTGCATTTGAGAGAAAGATAGTTCACAGCTTTCATAAGTTCAAAGGGACCCAGATCCCTCATATGAATCTGCTTTTAAATATCACACATTTAATTCACATCTTAGCAAATAAAATTGGAAAATTTCTGGACTACTTGTAAACTAATGTTTCCATGTTCAACCAGATCTTGACTAGACCATGAGTACAAGCTTTCTTATTCTGAGCTCCCTGGTCTAGCAAAAGTCAGTTCAATTGTAAAGTTAAGTGTTGAAACATAAGACTATCTTAGTATTTGGGTCCCTAACAATTTCATATCATCTAAGCAAATTTACTAATGAATCCCCTTAGAACACAACAAATTTAAATCCTGTCTATGTAATTTACAAATGTGGTGACTGCTCACGCAAAATTAAAACTGAATCATTTAATTTTACACGCAGAAAAATCAAGATAAGGAGGAAAAAAGGTGCTGTCATACTTCTACAGAAAAAAAAAGGGTTTCCACAGAAATTCACAAGTTTAAAAACTGCATTTAAGTTTTCTGTCAAAAAGATCTTTTCAAAGATTTAAATCTTGGATTAAAACTGGACTCAAATTAAAACACAAAATATAAGAATTTGGCTCAAATTTATGAAATTTGAGAAGTATGTTATTTTAAATTTATAAGTATATACAACATGTTTAGTTCTTGTGTTTTTAAAATTTGTTGGCTTTAGATTTTCTCTTGAGACAATCAATGGTCCTGCTTGTTCAAAATTTGGGCTATTAAACAGAGGTGAGTTAAATTCCAAAAGGAGCCACTGTATATGAACAGTGCATACTTTTCAGAAGGACTAACATGCATTCCTTAGTACACAATGCTGTATAAATATGTATTAAAAGCAGAAGGCATTTTATGCTGCGAATGTAGAATACACAAGTCTCTGCTTTGTGCATTCATTCATGAACCCACAATTCTCCAATACATATTCACAAACCATATCTTAACTCTAGGCAAGCACTCCTGTCAGAAAAGAATACAGGAATGAACTGTGTCAGGTGCTCTGATAAGTCTTCAGATTCCAAAGATTCCCTCCCACCACCACGCAACAGCAGTAGAAAAGCAGCAGAGAACTTACTGAAAGGTGGGAGTTTAAAGACCCTTTTGCAGGAAACTCTAGAAACTCCAATTCAAACAAGAGAATATTGACCAATAGTAAAATAATAAAATGTTTAAATCATCATAGCACATAGCTCTGGCTTTGCAAATGATCTCACAGTGCTACTTTGTATGCTGAGGATATCTTGAAATACCCTTTAGTAGCTATTGATTGTGCATGGTAGAAATATTTAAAGCCTCAAAGCACTGCGCACTCTTGCAAATGTTTGACGCATGCTATTCCTGTTTTGAAGAAGAGGGAGGAAGTAGTAGGACTCTGGTTCAAGCAGATCAGGACCAGAAGAAAGGTCAGCCTCTTACCACTGCCTACTGCGGAGAAACCCTGAGATGCCCCAGGGAAGTGAGGGAAGGAAGTGAGGGAGCTCTTGGTAAATTCCAAGGCCGGTGGTATTGGGAAGAGCTTACAATTAGTAGGCTAACGCTCTTCACAGAAAAAAGGGAAAACAGGAGTAAGAGCCCATTTCTGTAATGGAAAAACTTACTCCTAGCATAATTTTTAAAGAAATTCAGTAAGTGCTTCCCTTACAAAAGACATTTGGGGACCAACATATAGTTTAAGCTACTTAAACTGCAATGACTTCAGACAAGATTATCCTGTAGGATAGGATAACAATTTTAATCCTAAATGTTAACTATTACATTAAATGGTTTAAAAGAACAAACTCTTTTGAGCTCTGCTCATCCATGCAAGGATTATACAATCTCAGTGCCCTTGCTAAATTGCTGTTTTACTATTATTATTACTATTATTATTATTAGACTGTAAGCCTCTCACTGAACACAGGTCTCTTGTACTTATACTGGAATTTAACCTTTTCCTTTTATATCATATTGCAGCATAGCCTATTTTTGAGGCAGGAACCTAGAAGGTGTAAGTTATGCACCAAAGCCCTAACTTATCTGATGGCAGAAAACAATGACACTCTGGATACCACTGCCATGTACAACAGGAGATCCTAGCAATAACTCCAGAGATAGGACTCCTAAACACAGTTTTGAGAAACCATCACATAAAAAGATAAAAATCACAACACAGAATCAGTGGTTTATGAAATTATTCAGGTACCCACATTTCACAGATAATTTTTGTTCTTCATCTATTCTTCTCACTTGGGCAGAAGATGGAAGCAGGGAGTGAACAGCAGTAAGGCAAGCCCACAACTAGCTGAAGAATGACGTGCAATGAATGAAAGAGGCAGCGGGAATATCTGAACATGACCTTAAAGCACTGGAACATTGCTAAAAAGCCGCTATGATGCTTTAACAAATTAACCAAGGAATGAAGCTCATGTGAGTGATATTGCATGTATCAAATATCTCTCTGTGTGTGCCTGTGTAATATATATGCATATTTGCATATATCTGTATGGCACACAAATTTACTTAGGGAAAACAGCCTGGAAATTAAGTAGGAACTCAAATGACATGGTTACACATAGATCATAATTTCTAAACACAATGTTAGTAAAACAAAATTTATTTGTAAAACAGGACCTGTTATATAAAATGGCACACAATCGAAGTTATACAAAAATACAAAATTTCTTTCTGATTACAGTTCTAGTTGCAAATGATAATTAGAAAGCATTCCTGGTGGCTTCCAAATAGCTGAGATTGCGACCACATAAAACAGGGCAGCGAGACTCCATGATGCGGGGATGTCCAAGTGAGTAGAACCTGATTTCCAAGCTCAAGACTCCAGTCAGGCCCCTTTGGAGGAGCACCTCCCACCACAGCTAGCTCCTGGAGTGTCTTCTGTGTGGACACCCATCTTCCAGACTTTTGCCAATTCTAAATTTAGTTCTCAATGTTTCTGAAAGTCCAAAATCTGTGTGGCTATGAAACAGATAGTATTCTGAATTTTCTTGCATGGTTTGCTCTCTCACCTATTTGGATAATTATTAGTTACATAATTATATATATTTATTTCATTTTAAACAATATAAAAGAGTACAGTGATGCTGGCAACACTAGATGTTAGATGTTAACTTCTGGAGAATTACTATTTCAAAATAGCTATGCCCACAATGTTGGTTTCCATATCTTGCTAAAACATGAACTCCTAATTGTATGCACGTGCATGTGTGTGTGTTAATCCAGACTCTTATTGCAAATATTCTGGAAAATCAGTAATATTACATGAGCTTGAAAAGAAACGAAGGCATTTAGCACATTTTAGCGTAGCTAAAGAACACCAGTACTTAAAAAAAAATACAATTCACTTTTTGCAGCAATTTAAAGGTCCAACCCTTTGAAAGGAAGCATATTAGGAAAAAGCTGCTTATCAAGCCCTACTGACATTAATTGTATGCTTCCCATACACCAGTCTAGTTCACTATCCAATTCCGGTCGGAGGCAATGCTTTCTTTCAAAAGATTCTCCCTCCATGGAATGATAAAATGCTGAGGCTTTTTTTTTCTTTTTTCTTTTTTTGTACAGAGCCTGTATTTAGTGCAATAAGTTTAAAAAATTTGCTCTGAAATATTTACTTTACATTAACAAAAATAGCTTTTTTTAAAAAAATTGTAACAAAAAGGAGTTATCGCATAAACAGATCATGAATTATTCTTAGCAAATTACACTTGTTTTTCCTTAAAGCATTCACCATTACAATAAGCAGAACAATGGAATATTAGCCATTCATATCTGGTAAGCTTCAGAAGTAAAAAAACAAAACAACAAAAAACCTCAACCCCACCCCCTAAACATAAAGGACATTCATACTTGAGGATGAAAACATTAACGATTCTTCAGTTAAACATCGTAGAACACTGGATAGTCTATGAATTGCCAAAGAGAGGAGCACCTGCCAGTGTGTTTTCAGATTTTATAGCAAACATTTGAATGCAATGGCTGTTTAACCCTAAGCCACTGATGTTCTTTTGAAGCCAAAGCCCAAGCACTGGAATTTTCAATGCTGTATGCTCCACACTTTTGTCCCTTTTTAATTTCTCCTAGCATTACTACAATCTACAAATCAGTACACAGAAACCTAAAGGCTAAACTTGCTGGGTGCCCAGCTTCCGTTCAAATCAGGCACACAAATGTGTGGAGGATGCTACTAAAGTCAAAAAATAAAGACAAATGTAAGAAAGAAGTTTGCATAAGAAAGATTATCTACCTTTTTCTTTTTTTCCAACTTTCTTCTATAGAAGCATTAGGGTAAACTACAAATACCTGAGGAGTTGGTTTCTCTTTAATGTTGGCTGACAAATGTATGTGCTACTAAGAAAATTCCCATGATGGGCCCACTCGCATGTTTCTAAAAATAAAATGACATGGCTTTTGACTGGGGGAAACTGATTGGAGTAATGCTTTATTTATCTGAAAGCACATGCCTAGTCTTGATGTGCTAGGACTTAGGCATCAGTAAAATAAGATCTTGATTTTATACATGTATCAGGAAAATTATTCCTGAATAAATTTTAGACAAGAATTTGTTATAACAATTTCACCTAATTTAAGTAACTAAAGTTAAAATCTCCTCTAAGTTAAAAATGTTAATCAGATATGAATCTAACATTTCCATTAAGACAATTACAATCGAAAACATTAAATGACGGAAGTTGCCTTGTAAAAGCCACCCGTATGAAAGGAGTACATGTTTGACAAAAATAAGCATAAAAAAGGTATTAAATCCCTGTTCCTTTTTTCTGATTTTGGCTGATTATGTGTGTGTGTATATATATATACATATATACACACATACATATGCATATATACACACACCCACACACACAAATACATAGTTATGTGTATATATTGTTTTGGAATGTCAATGGGTTCCAGAACCGTCGGCTAGGTTCAAGCAGAACTTGCTCCCGAAGCCTAGAAAACAAAGTCATACAGAGTATAATCTTAGACAATTACCATGTAAAGGAGATCATGAATGATGATACAAATACAGACACGGTCACTAAGAGAAACAGGAGAAAATGGGCTGGGACTCCTCCTCTGAGCCTGTATTACTGGGGCCAAAATTCCTGTGAATATTAGAAGTCGCATTTCCTTCAGGATAATCTCTGAGACATACACAACCTACTCTCTGACCCATGTCCCCAGAAAGCCCAAGTTTTCCCTTCCTTTTCCCATTAAGTCCTTCCCTGTATGACAGCAAGCAGATAGCCAGACTTCCCTAAACGTCATCACTGCATTTGGTAAATTTTTCTATAATTGCTTTTAAAGAACTATAGAATTCATCAATTCATCAATCTTCAAAGTTTCCTTTACTTGTAAGGTTCTCTTAAGAAAAACTCAAAAAAGAAAACTTGCAATTATATTAGTTCAATGATCCCTTATCAAAAGGAAGAATTGAAACCTCATTTTCCTGAGCATTATTTTATAGGCTAAAAATAAACCCTAATTAAAGTATCCCATTAAGGAAGACAGACAGCAGCAGTGTTTCTAGACATGCTGCAGAACAGGCACAATGCTGTTACCGAACTTCTACCTCCGTGCGTGACACAGGCGAATACAAATCAGCAATTCCAAATTTTACTAATTCCCACACTTCAGGGGAAACGCCTCAGATAACTGATAATTCTCTGACAGAGGACAGTGAGTGATAGCACGGACCAGCTCTGATCGTGCATCCTTGAAAGGCAGTGAAAGGTATTAAGTGTTTAAAAAATAAAGCTACTGTTTAAAGCAACACTTTATACTTCTCTTTTGGGGAATTTTTAAACCACTTAAAGCATTCTTAGGGACTGAATGGTATAATGTCCAAAGCGGCAGAACTACACACATAGAAGATGTACTTTGGGATACAGCAAACAATTTTTGCCATTCATCAGTAAGCAATGAACTGGTGAACGTACAACAGAAGCAAAAACCAAATGAGGATTTTAATGCATTGTTGGTGGAAAGGGACACCACATTAAAACTGAAAATACCACTCAAAAACCTTCCTAAAATGTTTGGCTTCTGGCAGAATGCCACATAACCAGAATAATTTCTATGGTTAGTTTATACGAATTAGCGGGGTAGCTAAGGAAGGAATACTTGTGCTCTGGTCTACAACTCATCTACCATTTACTACAGAATAATCCAGAAACACACGCCAGTGTACACCAAATCGGCAAGTTTTCAACTTCTCCCTTCCTTAAACGTTTATCACTAAAGAATGAATCAATGGATGTTTCAATCACTGGAAAGGCAGAAAAGGTGGGAAAGGCAAGTTTATATTTTAAGATTTTATGTACAGCATGTCCTCGTAAGCGTTAGGCTTGGGATCTTTATTTCCTCCACAATGAGGACAGCCAACCATTAGAGGAAAGAAAGCCTTTCTCATTTCTCCAAGTCCCAGAAGGTTGACACCACTGTCGCTGTGGTCTTAATTAGATCAATATATGCTACTGGCGTCTGTTATGCTGCAATGAAATTATCTAGAGGAAATCAACTTGGGATTCTCTCACACTGATCAGACTGGCTTTTTCAAATGAAAGTAGAATGAGCTAACAGTAATACATTAATATTATATAAATAATTGACTTGGGAAATTTTTCCTTTTCACAAGTGAGCCGGGAGTAGACTAGGTGGTCTTAATGAAAGGGAGTGTGGGTGTTGATGGAAAATACCTGTGACTGCTACAGAAAAATAGCTTAAGAAACAAAGTACAATCTAGGCAACAGAAGAAAAAGTTACCAAAGGGGAAAAGACAGCAATGTAAACAGAACAAGATTTAAAAAAAGGAGGAATACAAACTTCAGCAAGTTGAAAGGAATTGCTATTTGAACTTTCAAAATGATAAGAAATATTTAGTCAGATGAAAACTACACGCTGACAGATAAAAAAAGAAAATGGGAAACAGCAGTTTCACCACAGAGGTGAACCTGTTACCCGCTTAGTTCCCTGTGCCCGGTGAAGACGTTCCTTTCAGCTTACTTTTACAGAAGGCGGCCTCAGCAGTGACAAGAACTCTGCCATCCAAGTGATGGGAAGGCACACAAACAGAAAGAGCAGCATGTCCTGAGTGATACAGACAACAAAAGCTTCTCCAGAGGAAGTGTAGTCGGTGAAAACAGAGAGAGAGAGGAAGTGAAAGTGAAACTCTTGGAGGCTGGCTGCCTCCTCATCTCCACCTACCATCGGCTTTAGCTCTCTGGCATCAGCAACGCCTCCCTTACCGGCTTCTTTCATTGCTTTCCTACTGTTTTCCACAAATTCCTGCAAAATATGAACCATAGAGCATAAATTCTTGGGCCTTTTCAGATTTCAGGGGGCAGATGAATTCTAGGAAATATTCACTCATTTATTCATTCGGAGGTACTGGGGATTGAACCCCAGGGCCTGCATGGCTGAGCTACATCTCCCACCCTTTTTATTTTAGTTCCTTTTTAAATTCTGACACAGGGTTACACTAAATTGCTAAATTGCCCAGGCTGGGCAAAGAATATGAAAGAATATGAAGTCCTTTTGCCTCAGCTTCCCAAAGTGCTGGGACTATAGATGTCTGCCAGCCGGTCAGGGTAACATTTCCATTTGACTCAATCTCTGTAAATGAAGGACTAGAAATGTAGTGATAAATGATATGTAGTATCATATACAAGAACTGCTGTTTGTGGGATGGACTGCAATTCTCTGATGTAAAATCTTCTTTCCCTCCATTCATTGTGTCAATGTAATGCTAATATTTCCCAGCAGAAAAATTGCCTAATGTTTTTAAGAGACTATTCCTGTCTTCAGAATAGTTTTATTTTTCCATATCAAACTTAAGTAAAACAAGAACATTTTATTTTACAATTCTACTTTTAAGACCCGGAAGGTAAAAGCATTAATATTGTTAAACATGACATATTTTTTGTTTTTTCAAGCCAAACAGTAAACTATTTTAAAAATGTCTGGTCTTGACAAAACAGGAAGACAGGAGTGTTAATGGAAACCTGCAGATAGCAGTTAAACTGGAAATATGCCTCAAACATATAGAAACATTTCTATCCTGTCAAAGATTATGAAGCACTTCATTAAATGTTCTCATCATTCTTACAGGTGGAAAAATTATTGTTTACTCTGCTTTTGATCAGTGATTTAAAAAAAAATCAAACTCTTCTTCCAAATTTTTAATCACAGAAAGATGAAACACAAATCAAACATTATTATGAAAACAACCAGATAGTATTAATTCAGAATTATGAAAATGTCCCAAATGTATCACTCATGATGCCCTCAGATTTTGAAAGAGATAATCAGTGCCAAAGAGGTCAGCTAGATCATTTGGAATTCTTACTATTAAAAAAATCTAGCTACAAATTTCAGATTTAACTGAAATTTATCAAACTTCTAGAAAATGAGATATTACCTCAAAGTATAATAGTCTTCGATATTATCTATTCTCAAGATATGAATGTGTTACTGCTTAATAACAAAATATCTTTACTAAAAAGCACTTTTAATTTGGCATCATTTAACCTTGATGCAAGTAGTACATAAGCGATTATAATGTAGTTTTAAAGTTGTTTAAAAATTTTAGTTAAGATTGTCATACATAAGATTGTGATACAGAGCTGCAAAAGCCACACACTTGAATAACATTTGTGTAAAGATTTGGATCTTGACTAATACAAATACATGAAATAGGGCTGGGGATATAGCTCAGTGGAATAAGCGCCTGCTTAGCAAGCGCAGGGTCCTGAGTTTGATCCCCGATACCGCCAAAAAAAAAAAAAACAAAAACAGTTCCTGTAAACAAATACATGAAATAATCAGTCATGCGTCTGTTGTCTATACTCACTATGAAATGCCTTCAATTTGGCATTGCATATTTACGATGGATTTTAGAGTTGACAGTAGAAGCATTTGCAAAGGTGGTAGAAGAGAAAAGCAGGCAGGCATTACGATCCGGGAAGAAGAGGTTTGTCTTTAGCATCGTTCCAGGAAAGGGTGCTTAGAGTATCAGTGGCCTGGTGCTCTAATTCAAGGGCTAGAAAGCACTTTTAAACGTCATTCAAGCTAGACATGGTGGTGCATGCCTGTAATCTCAGTACTCTGGGAGTCTGAGGCAGGAGGATCGCAAGTTTGAGACCTATCTGAACGACTCAGCAAGACTCTTTCTCAGAACAAAAAAATGTATTATATATATAAAGTACTGAGGATATAGTTTAGTGCCCTGGGTTCCATTTCCAGTACCTGGCCCCACATACAAAGGGATTTTTAGAAGTGTATTAAAATTTGTGTAGCAGCAGAGAGGACAGTAGGGTGGAACAGTGTGTGTTTGGGACAACTGATGAGTACTGCTCCACCTAGGTGGATCTGAAATGGTCCAAGTTGCAAGAGGATCTTTTTCTCAATTTCTCTGAGATTAACTTCACTCAGGAGTGCTACCGGTTTGATTTTGAATTACTGTTGCATATGATGGAAAATTAAATATACAGTTTAGCAAAATACTTTTATTAGCATTTTTATCTTTCAGGTAGTAGAGGGTATTTAGAGGACTTACCATTAGCACTTTATCCATATAGAACTCTCTGCCAGGGCTCCCATCATTGTACTTTGTATCAATGGCAAAACACAAGAATAATACATCCACTGCCATTTCATAAATGGATAGGAAGCAGTGGGCGACTAGGAAAGCAAAGAGGCAGACGATGACCAGAGGCAGCACCCACACTGTGTAATCCTGCTGGTAGTTGAGCAGCATGATCCCAGCCAAACCTGTGCTGCAGACTATCAGCACCTAAAGCGGAGAGAGCAAAGACCGTAGTTAGTATTCTGTGATAGAAAACTACTATTTCTTTGTCACATGCAAACTTAAAATTCCCTTTACTATTTATAAATGATATCTGTAAATAGACATTGCATTTCAAATTAAGAAGTATAATCCATATGTACCCATGTGCACCCAGTTATATATTGTTATATAATATAAACTAGAAAATTATACTTTATGATTCTAGTTTACATAGAAGATAATCAAATATTCCAAATGTTGTACCACTCCTGAAAACTTTACATATTTAGACTTGTAGTAATTTTTAAGATAAACTTATGCATATTTGAGCAAAAAGTTATATGTACTCTTAGTACTCAGAAAAATATTATTGACACTGGTATTGGTATATATTTTTTGAAGCACTCTTACATATCTGAACCAGTATATAAACAAATATTTAAAAGTTCTCCACTAGTATTTATAGTATCATAAGTGCTTCATAAATACTTAGTACATAATATAATTTAATCTCCCAATTGATTTAAAATTTATTTAACCATTCTTCTACTGTCAGATATTTACATATTATTATCAGAAACACATAATTCTGCAACAAACATCTTTATTCTTAGAATTGTTCCTGTGTTTCATTTGGTATTTCATATGGACTATATGATAAATTTTAAAAAATTTCCATAATAGTTCACAGATTTAAACTCTTTGACAGGGTTGCCAAAAAAAAAATCCATGCTAAAATAATAGACAATAGTATTGTTATAGGTCATCAGCTGTGATGTTTCATCATCTCATATGCAGCATTTAAAAATTTTTGTGGTTTTTAAAATTTTTATTAGTATGTAAATGTTTACAGTGCACAATGGTTACATTCTTTGTGAGGTGGCACATGCATGTAACACATCGTAATTCCTTTTTTATCCTCCTCCCTCCCTTCCCCATTTCCTCACCTTCCTTTTATGCAAAAAAGCTCTCTCTCTGAATATGTTTTATTTCAGCTTTTCAAAAACCTTATAAATGGTTTATAGTAAACATTATCAACTCCATTTCATACATTTTGGAAACATGTTCAGAGATCCTAGCCAACCTGCCCACGGTACAGTAAAGAAACCAGCTTCCACCTAAGTAATGGTCTTATAATGCCAACCCCAGTGCTCTTCCCAGGTAGAAACTCAGCATTCACTTGTGCACTGACGTAGAATGGTGGTGGATTATACTGAATCCTAGGCACACTGTTCCTCCATCCTTTACTAAGCCCAGGAACAGGATATTTAAAAGAAAGACTACTCTAGACAGTTACATTTTTTTAAAATTTAGTGTCTAGGACAAGCAGAATTCTGTATCTTCCCTACTATTTATCAACATCAAGGCAGCTCACTGACTTGTTATTTTAACCATGAATTCTAATGCACTAGACAATACACTGGTTTAACTATAAATTGTTTCCCCTCGCAGATGCTTTTACTGAGGAAATCTGGGTATTCCCAAGCTTTGGAAGGTTCCCTGCACCATTTTTGTGGCATTATAGTACTTATGAATCATGTTTTATAGCAGCTTGTTTTCTGAGGTGATTTCCATAGACGGTTAATTATCTCCATTTGCTTTCACTCTTGTGGTTTCAATCTACAATAAGTTATTTTCCTATAATTGTCTTCAAATTTTACATACTTACTCCATGATAGAGCTGGAGTACTGTATGTTCTCATCATGCCATTAAAAATTAATCATATTCAAAATGTTAAACTCAGTTATGGAAACAATGTATACTCCAAACAAAGCAGATGTTGAGACAAAAAGCTACTGAGATGGAATATCACAGGAGAAATAGTTTAAGAACTAGTGGTGCTTTGTCAGAAAAAGTCAAAGAAACATAATAATTACTCCCAATTATAATGAAAGGGTGTCAGGCATTTACTCTAGCAGGGGAGACACTAATGGTTCTCAAACTATACAGAGGACAGGAATACAGATTGTTGTGCTCTAAAATGAAGCCCAGCAACATACATTTTATTATTTATTTATTTATTTAGCAGTACTGGGGATCGAACTCAGGACCCTGCACTTGCTAGGCAAGCGCTTATTCCACTGAGCTATATCCCCAGCCCAGCAACATACATTTTAGAAGTATCTCAGGTACTAAAAGTACACAGCCTATATCTCAAGAAGTACTAGTCTAGACTTAAAAAAAATCTCTGTGGCGGGATACACATGCCCTAGGGATGGCAAACCTTTTAGAGACCACATGCCCAAGCTGCAACCCCAAACCCACTTATTCATCACAAAGTGCCAATCCTGCAATTAAACCTGAATACTGAATTTAGAAAAAAACTGCTACTCAATGATCGGCTGCTAGTTGACTTGGCTCGTCTGCTGACAGGGAGGCTCTGTGTGCCTGCTTCGGCATGCATGACACAGGTTCACCACCACTGCCCTGGGGAGTATTCAACAGGACTACCTGGGACTTCTACTTATATTCTGCATATTATTTTTAAATTCCTTTTTTGGTGTGTTCTATAATGTAGGTTAAACATAATTTATAAAGAAATATATTGGTGAATTGGGCTCAAACTTTATACTAACACAATGCATAATTTAAAAAGTTTAGATACTCCTGAGAAGTAAATGTAGGGGATACAGTAGAAAGGATGCAAACATAGGGGAGGATGTAAAAAGGGAAAGAAAGGATGCTCACTTGGGAGTCTGAAAGGTGGAGACTTGGTTTATAGAGTTAATACTTAGGTTTTTTGAGATAGGGTCTTGCTATGTAGTCCAGGCTGGCCTTGAGCTCATGGTGACCCTCCTGCCTCAGACTCCTGAGTGCTGGCATTATAGGTGTGTGCCACCACTCCTAGTTCATAGAGTTGAAACTTAATTTGTGACTCTAAGCAAGTTAATTTAACCTGAGCCTGTTTTTCCATCATTAAATGAGACATAATAATGCACCTCATGATTGTTGAAATAAACATTCTGAAACAGTGAATTTAATGGCTGGCAATGTTTTACCCTTCCTTCTTTTCTTTCCCTTCTTCCCTTTTAAGTCCTTCATTAATGACTTCAGTTTCCCTGGGGTTCTGTGTTTTGAGATTTTGCTTATTAGTAAAATAGTATTTACAAGCAATAATTCATATTCTGACTTTATTAATTTAAGTCAAATAAATGTCAGTTATAATAGATAATTATTGTGAGAAAAGTTATTGGCAAACAGAGGTAAAATACACTCATTTAACAACCAAGTTCAGTTCTGGTGACCAGGCTATTGAATGACTTGGTCGCTAAATGAGGAACTGCATATACTGTGCCCATTACAATATTCAGAATAAAGACACGGTCAAAGGAAACTCCAACGTGGTACCCTTACTACATGACTCTCATGTTGTTAGGCAGTACTGCGCTGCATAACTTCACAAAACTGCAGTACTGTACTACACAGTACAATCAGCAAAAACTGAGTGCTACATTAACGTGGTATACTGTACCAAAAAGAAAGATACTGAGGTTCTATAAACAAGATGTACAGGACTGGACAATAACAACAAGACAAGTCATAAGTCAGAGCAGCAATTTGTCGTTCTGAACAATGTGTCTCGGTACTGAGTCCCAACAGTGGTTAAGCAGGTGGGTCACTAAACAAGGAACATCTGTAGTTTTGATGCAGGTGGCCAAGGCTTGGCTGAGACTACCTGGGAAAGTAGGGTAAGCTGCTCATTAGAAAGTTCCAGGACACGTGCGCTGAACAGCTCCTGAAGCTGTGCATGCAGACTTCTCACAAGAACTCCAGCAGGTTTCCAGCAGGCTGGCCAAGGCCTGACGCCAGCCTCAGGCAGGGGACACCCAGAAAGGTCAGTCCCACGGAGCTCTCCACTGCTGGGTTCTCTCACAGCCACGCACCCTCACTGCAGGCTGTGCTTCCTTTCCTGCTTTCACTTGGCCCAGACTCACTCTGCAGAGCCTTTGAGTTTCCTATCTTAAATAAATGTAAAACACTGCTGCCGTTTGCACTTGTTCTCACCAATTCTTCGGTATAGAAAGAACCTAGAAAACCCCTTTTAGGAGACTCTGGTACCTCAAAATCCAGTTAACAGTTTCACACAGAAGAAAATGAAATTTTAGTTTCTGGGGAAGACAGCTTCATTGGCAAATACCAGTAACTTTTGGACTTAAAAATACCTGAAGACTGGTAAGTCTCTGTTCTTATCTTTAGGATCCTATAGGTCAGTGATCACAGGTCATAATTCAATATACTAGAGGAGCTATGGTCCCTTCCAAATCAAATTTACCACTCATTAAAAACTATTATGGCTCCACAGAAATTAAACTTATGAAATTATCTTTTTTTACTTAGTTTCAAGGTTTCACAATTGAATTTTAAAGTTTGAGGTAATTGCCAATTCACATGCAGCTGTAAGAAAAGAGTGGTTCCATGGAACCCTTAGTCAGCTCCCTTCAGGGGTAACACCCTGTAAAACTGCAGTACAGCGTCACAGACAGGGTGTTTCTGCTGATGAATCAAGGCACAAGGGTCTGTATAAGGGCTTTCCACTTCGCCCTTTTATAGCTTACTCCCAACTCATTCACTCAATGAGCAACCACAGATCTGTTTCCACGTGTTATTTTTCAAAAATGTTACATAAATGAAATTGTACAGTATTAATCTTCTGGGATTGGATTTTTCTCAGTTAGCATAATTCCTTCAAGATTCACTCAAATCGCTGCCTGCATCAACAGTTAGGTTCCTGATGTCTTTTGTTTCCTAGGAGTACCAGTGCACAAACTACCTCTGCACATTAGCAGCCATTCAACTGCAATAAAAGAAACTCCCTTCAAAAGACTTACCAGGTTCAGGATCAGAACTGCATTTTCCAAGAGCGGGAAACTAAGGAATCCTCAAAATCAGTAACTAGCACATACTGCTTTCCTTTTACGTATCTCCTTTGGGTTTGTTATTTTTAACATTATCTTTTATAGTTTTAGAAGTGACCTTTAGTAATATTATTGTTACTTTAAAAATTTATTAGCACACATATGCAGTATATAATTATTATATTCACGGTGGGGAATTGGTACATGTACATAACACATCTTAATTCCTTTTTCCCTCCTTCCTTCCTTTTCCCCTCCCCCTTCCAGAGGACTATTATTGTTATTAAAAATATACCTTTTTGAAAAACAATACAACAATGTAGATCAAGAATACAATTGCAGATTTAGTGCTCTAGGATTCAAGGAAGCCATAATTCGTGTGCATAAGGGTTTCTCCAAAACATTTTTCACAGCAAAATACTTCAGATTAGTAAGAACTTTAGAGGAGCTCAACAATAAAAATAAAACAAAGCGACTGACTAAATAAGTGATACAATAAATGTATATACATGTTTACAAAATTTTTAGCGAAACAGGAAATGCTCATTAACATAATACCAAGTAAACAGAGGACTATAAAGTTGCCTTTTCCATTAGCTTTTAGATTTTATTTGTGGACTAGTAAATAATGGCACATTACTATTAAGTACTCCAAAAATATCTGTTGAATGAAAAGGATGTGATAAACCTAAGGAAAAAACTGACAAGTAACTAGACTGCTGAAAAACTGAAAAGTCAACTTTAAAAACTTGTATTTTATCATCTATATATTTTTCATTATAAAAGGAAAACATTCTCAATGTAGAGAACATTATATATAATGATAAAGTAGGGACAGGGGCTTGGAACCATCCATGTTTTCAATATTCAAAGGCAGTGATTATTGACATTTTAAGATACTGCTTTTCATTTGTTTTTGCACATTTTAGTTAATTTTTTGGTGGTGCTAGGGATTACATACACGCCAAGGACATGCTTTTGCCATGCAGCTACATCTCAGTCCTTATGTACATTTTTAAATAGTATTGTGATGGTCTAGTGGTTTTACTCAGCCTTTTCATTTACTAAATTATCCACATTTCTTCATCATACCATAAACTCTTAATAAGAAACAGTCTAAACCAGGCATGGTGGTATACGCTGTAATCCCAACACTTGGTAGGTTCAGGCAGGGGATCATGCGTTTGAGGTCAGCCTGCGCTACATCGCAAGTTCAAGGCCAGCTTGGACTACATAGCATGACTCTGTCAAACAACAAAACAAATGAAGAAAAAAAAAAAAGCCAAACCCAAACAAACAAAAAGCCAACACGTTTCTCTACTGTCAGCCATCACATTGTTTACAGTTGCTACAATTTAAATGATGATGTAGTTTTTTTGTATTTAAAACTATTCCTAGGAGTAGATTTCTACATCAGAAATGAATCAAAAACATTTTATCTTTTAAAAAATGTTAATGTAATACAAGTAGATATTAATAAAGAAAATATAAAAAACACTTCCTGGTTCTATGAAAAATAAGATAAAATAATTAGAAAATAACGACAGATAATGTACTGTCCATCATGATCTTAAAGGAATGGCTAAAATGTTAGTCAGAGTACAAGTCATACATACACGAAAAACCCAAAAAGAGCTACGTTCTTCATTTTAAAATCCCATTGGCTGGAGTAATCTCAGTGTCCCTTAGTAAGAAAACACTGAACGAGAGTGTGTGAGGGGATACTGACCATCGTGATAAAGAGTAGTTAGGGAGTTACAAAGCGAGATGGAAAATGTGTACGATACACCGTGAAGTACGGAGGGGAGGACAAACAGGGATGCATGGCATGGCTACTACATCACAGAAGCACGAGGCCACGAGATAACACGGCAAGGGAACCTACAGAAATGATAAACATAGGGTAAAGTGGTGGTGCCACATCTTACTCTTTTCTCATTGGTTTTCATATTTTCTGAGTATTTTATGATTTGAAATGAAGATATAATACAATTTAGTTATGATGGTATTTATTATTTTGTAATTTTAATAGTATAATATAACAGTCTCTTCTCAGAAACTTCTATTGCCATAGAAGTCTCACTCCCTAACAGCTCTATTTATTTTACCTTATTCAGACATTTCTGGACAGCTGGAGATTGAGCACAGGGCCTTATCTATTCTAGACAAGCACTGTACCACTCTACCACTGAGCAGCATCCCCAGCCCTAACTCTGTTTTAAAAGGATTTACATTCAATAGCAAACAACATTCCCTAAAACATACTATGGTAAACAGTGCCCTATATACTGCACTACATAGAGTAGTGACCAGTCTAATCCTCATAACACCTTGGAGTTTGCTACATGATTATCCTAATTGTACAAAAGAGCAAATGGAGGCACAAAGAGATTCTGTAATGTGTCTCAGGTTATGCAGCTTACTAGTGACAGAGCCAGGATTCAAATGAGGGAGCCAAGAAATGAGGCTCCACTACACAGACTGTATCTAATTCTTTATAGTTCAAATTACGTGAGGAGAAAGTGGACAACTTACTCTGTCTCTCTGTGCCTCAGCTTTGTTATTTTCTTGGAGAATAACAGAATTTACCTTATAAATTTGGGGGGAGATTAAATAAATGTAATACATGAAAAAACATAGGAAAATATCTGGCCATTATGAAAGGCTTTGCAAATGTTGTATGTTTAATTTTTTGTTGACTTACACATATTTAAAACTGAAAGACAAAATTTCTTCACATAGTATACTTGTCCTGGACAATATATTTGGTCTTACCTTGCCTAGGAATAACATGAAGTCTCCCACCGTGTTGATAGCAGCCACTCGCAAAGCATTCTCCACCAGAATGACAAAGGCGTCCTTTGCTGAGGTGCAGAAGTTCGTGCTGTTGATAGCTGTGGCTGTGTATGCATTCTGGACAAAGGCAAAAGCAGTACTTTTGTCAGTAACTTTTAAAGATGTAAACCATGCATAGTTAAAACACCGATTTTATGAATATTTCAATGTCAAACCCATGGCTTTAACAAAGTACAAACAGAAACTAAGGACAAAGAAAAAGAATACCTTTTTTAAAAAAAAAAGCCGATAGGGTAAAAAAAGCCTTCCAGTTGGCTTATCTTTATTTAGTCCTTTAAAAAGGACTGCTACCCCTCAGTGAACCGCCCTGAAAGAACTGAATACACTGTATGACAGTGACACATGCACAGCCATGTTTACGGCAGCACACCTCTCAGTAGCTAAATCCCGGGAGCAGCCCAGGGACCCATCAATAGATGAATACAGAAAACGTGGCATATACACCGTGGAGTATTACTCAGCCGCAGAGAAAGATAAATTGGAGTACTTTATAGGAAAGTGGATGGATCTTGAGATCATGAAGCTAAATGAAATAAATCAGACTAGAAGGTTAACTATCCCATAGTTTCTCTTACACCAAAAGTCCCAAGTGTAATTACAGAGCAAACTAAAAGATGACAAAAAACAGAAGGAGAATCTGTGCGGAGGTGGGAAGAGGCTCTAGGGATGGGGAAAGATGGGGGCGCAAAGGAAAACAAAAACTGATGCTCTGTGTGCATGTACCAATTCCCCAAGATGAATGTAATTATCACACATTGTAGACATATACTAATAACAATAAAATACTGTTATTAACACACACACCTTCCCAACGTTAACTTCTTCCCTGTCTTAGTAAATCAGACAATTTACTCTTTCTTAAAAGTCTCAGCTTCCTGACTATCAGTAATACCTGTGACAGTGCCCCTTTGTGAACTGGAGATAATGTGGCCATCACGTTGCCGGGCTGCTTTATCTGGAACACCTGCCACATCCTTGGTGGCTTCCTTCTGCTTGTTGTTATTTCTCACCCCCCTTTGCTGCATGGTATTTTATACCTCTCCCCCTCCTAGGAACACGATCCCGAATCTGTAATAAAGTAGCTCTTCCCTATTCGTTTGGGGATCACACTACCTCTACCTCTGGGGGTGAATCCTCATCGCCATGAGCCACTCAGCATGCTCTACCTACTTGGCCATGATAATTCGTTCAGGTGCTGGTACACAGCCAATCAGAGCCAGTGAAAATTAAAGAGAGATTTCCTCCAAGAAAGAACTTCCTTTTCCATAGCCCTTCTGAAGATGTGAGGGTATGAGGGTTTTTTGTTTTTGTTTTTTGTTTTTAGGCAGGGTCTCGCTGTGCAGTTCCAGATGGCCTGGAGTGCACTATGTAATCCACACTGGCCTCAAACTCGCACGGATCCTCCTGCCTCAGCCTCCCTGGGATTATGGGCGTGCACCACTATGCCAGGCTCCCAGGCATAGCTACTTCAATAACATAATGGGAAGAGCTGCCAGAGGTCAGTGTGAAACCAAGGGCAGAGCCAACAGCACCGAAGGCAAGCTAAGAGAAACTGAGTACTTGAACGCGGTGATAATATTTGCATCGCCCAGAAAACTGAGGGACTAACTAGCCATCTTTCTGGACTTCTCAGTTACAAAAGCTAATGCACTGCTAATAACCTTCCTCTCTCTCTCTCTCCTTCATTTAGGGTAGACTGAGTTGGGCTTCTGCCTCTTCTAACACTGAGCCCTGTTTTACTGCCCCTTGTCTTCAATGCACCACTAGTAATAGATCATTTTTTTTCCATTCCTTTTTCCATGACATTCTAGACTAACACTCCTGTTTTCTGAGAAGTGTAACTAAGTGTTATACCATTAAACATATCTTAACCTTAGGAAGGGAAGTGAGTTTGTGACTGAAATTTTGGTCCCTAGGAATTTTTGATTTAGTGTTTTTAAAATCACTTCTGTGGCAAAATGTTGTAATTTCTGGAAAACTCTTGAATATGAAGGGCTCTTTATAGTGCTGTCTATAGAGCTTTAAATATGGACCTTACGAGAGAATCTTTAATTTATGAATGTTCTAATCATATGCTTGTTAGTTACTAGGAGTTTGGTATGAAGATGAGGTCTGAGTTATCAAAATAGAACGTGTCAGAGCCAAGGAAAGAACAGCACTGAATAGACCATTACTTCTACTACTTACACTTTTTTCAGCAAAGGAGCAGCAGGAAATTACAGCATTCTTTGGGAAATACTGTATGACTTTGATGTACAGTACTTCAGATAAATGTGTTATTTACTATCAGAATATATCACTATGGCACGTTAGATCTTTTATTTCAAAAGCTAATAAAAATATTTTTAAGAAATTACACAAGTAAATTCTTCCGTTGGCACACATCAGCTATTCAATCCCTCATTGTTAGCCGAAGGTTCTTTTAGCAGGAGCCAAGCCGTGGACTAACTGCTGCAGTGGCCCACATTTTTTTCACCTTCTATAAAAAGTTCTTTTGAAATACTCTACAGAATGCCTCAATGATGTAAAAATAAACTATACCTCTGGTCTTGTGTAACAATAGCGCTGCTGAAAAATGATGGAGAAGAACTTCCCCAGTCAGCCCTACTCTCAAAGAACACAGAATGGTTCCCAGTTCCTGCTTGTTCCTGAAGGACTCACAAAGACACCCACTTAACAACTGACTCTAGGGCAGGGATGGTCACACTGCCACCTGCTGGCCATAGCTGGCCTGATGACTACTTCCGTGAGGCTTTTCTGCTCATTTGTTTTCATATTGTCAATGGCCACTTTCATGCCACAACGGCAGGACTGAGCAGCTGTGAGAGGCTAGATGGCCCATGAAACTGAAATAGTTACACTCTGGTCCTTTTCAGAAAAAGCCTGCTGACCTTTGTTCTGGAGTGCTGCCAATGGCCAATATCAACCTCATTTAGTCTACGAACCCACCTTCTCCTTTTTGAAATACAAAGCACATGTGCTCATTTCAAGTTTTAATAATTTCCTCCACAACTGCCAGTCTTTTAATGTCTTTAACTATAATTCTGACAAAAGCCTTCAGTAATTTAACTGAGAATTTAACTGACAAAAGTCTTCACTAATCTGGGCTGTAATTCCCCCGCAGAGATGTATCTGAGTTTTCATATTCTAAAATGTGATCAAGAGATCAATGACCAGTTATTGGCAACAGGTTTTTGGGGTAAAAATACCATAGTATATTAACTATTTACACTGATGAGATCCATCCTGATGTGAAAACAACCCCAGTGTCTAGAGTCAAGGAACTTGGACCACCCATTTAAATCATCTAGGGTGGTCTCAGTCCCCCAGGCCCCAGAATGAGAACAGCTCCCTCATAACTAGGCTGTCAAGCCTCTCCACTTTCACCCCGAGTCTCCTGAAGCAGGAGGCACAGGCATGAGAGGATTCCCTTAGTCCCACCGGCCTCTTACCAGGGGGCCAGCTGGGAAGGCCCAGTGCTTCCAAATCAAATTATAAAATCACCTGAAAATTACGCCTTCCCTTACATCTTTCTCTGTGTTCCACCCTGCCCCATCCCATCTTCTTTTAGAGCAGAAGCCTATAAGTTTGTAGACAAAGAAGGAAGTGGCAATAATTTCTTTTATCCACTCTCAGTTCCAGAGTAGGATATCCACAGAGAAATTTAGGCTTCCTGACAATAGCCCTACAGATCCATGTGCAATGCCTTTGCATTCAACCTAACTGAAAAGAAGCATAGGTGATTATTTTGTGAGCCCTTTCACCTATTTTCAGCACAGAAAGGTGAGCTGCACTGAAACACAAAAGTCAAGGTGGCCTCCTAAGAAGAAATCTGTGCTATAGGTCAAGACAGGGCAAAGAAATTTCCCTTTGTTCTGTACCACCTAGTCTAAAATAGATTTATGCTAAGGTTCTCAAAAAGTTCCGAGTCCTGTGTGGATTTCCCTGACAGCTGTTCTCTGAGCTTCCTGCAAGCTGCTTTATTCTGAGTTAAACGGCCTAGAGAGGCACTGTTGGTTAACACTTGGCCCATGCATACCTGACATCTGCTTGACACAAGACACAAGCTTAAAATTATTCGATTTTCAGAAGCAAGATGAAGGATGACAACCAAGGAGGAATATTTTTAAAAGGATGCCTACTAACACAGTGATCCTTAGTAGTACTTTTGTATAACAAAACTGAGCAGAAAAAGTATTAGTTATGTGTTCAAAATATGTTAGGGCAGCAGGTCATTACACAGGTAATCAGGGCTTTTTGACCACCTGTCCCAGAGCATGGTTTCCATATTTTCACACCTTTCCTTTCATCATTGAAGGACCTAGAAATATACTTACAGTCTAAAATATTTACATAATGACTCAATAAGAGAAAACTAAAAAAGCAGTGGTAGGAAACGGGGTCTAGGATACATGCAACTGCATGTGGATCCTTATAAACTATGAAAAAAGTAATTACAATTATTTCTCCTTTATTTTGGGTCAGGAATGGAGGACTACGCCATAGTCTGAACACCTGTTATCCCCACTAATTCACAGGTTGAAATGTAACCACTGAACTGATAGTATTAGGAGGCGGAGGAGAATTGAACGGGACAAGTGTCCTTGTAAGTGAGGGCCCAAAGATCTGTCTCGTCTCTTCCCCTGTATGAGGTCATAGTCAGCAGGTAACATCTATGAACTAGGAACCAGGCCCTCATTAGCCATCAAATCTGTCAGTGCATCAAATGTCTTAGACTTCTCAGGCTCTAGAACTATGAAAAATAAATTTCTGTTCTTTATAAGCTACCCAGATTATGGTTTTTTGTTACACCAGCCCAAATGAACCAAGACAGGACACAACATGCAATCTATTCCATAGGTTTCATTTGTCTTATGCTAAATTCTTACATTTCTTAAAACTCGTATTAATGAAGAGTATGTTGCAAAAAGCAATTAGTTGTCCTTTAATTATCACTTGTCTTAGTTTATAGTATGAAACATGAAAATTTGAGAGGTTTGAATGTTCTCGAAAATAAACTATAGTTTATTTTCTTTGTGTCCCATAAACACACACATGCCATGATCTGCTGCTAAAGGGGGTCCCCAACTCCTGGGCCATGGATTGGTGCCAGTTGGGGCCTGTTGGATCTGGGCTGCACAGCAGAAGGTGGGTGAGCAAATGAAGCACCGCGTATACTTCCAGCCATCACTCCCCTTACTGACTGAACTCCACCTCCTATGAGACCAGCTGCGGCATTTAATGCTCATAAGAGCTCACCCCTCGCCTGAACTGCACGTGTGAGGGACCTAGGTTGCAAGCTCCTTTGAATCAGCCCACCCACCCCCAAACCTGTGGAAAACCTGTCTTCTATGAAACTGGTCCCTGGGGACAAAAAGGGTGGAGACAGCTGTGCAACAGATGCCTGTCTTAATTTCCTCACCTATAAAAATACAGGAAATAATGCCTTCTGTACAGACTTAAGAGAAACTGATGATCAGTATAAAGTGTTTAGTATGTTATCAGGTACAGCGTAGTAAAAATATTCTCCATAACTCCCATACACTATATAGAGAAAGCCTTTATAACATTAAGAGCTTATCAGTCGGAAAACATATCTCCCAGTGTCAAATGTACTATCTCCAGATGGTATCAACATAGAACAAGGCCTGAATAATCAAATGCCCAATGTACAACCTGGTTGTAACAATCTCTCCACCTAAAGTGAATTCTGTTAGCCGAGATGTATCATCATCTTCATGTCACAGTAAGCATCTGCAGAACAGGGAGCAGTTCACAGATCACTGTTTGCAAAGCCAACACCTCGGTATGAATAATAAATGGCTTATCATTTACTAAGCCCTGTAAATTCGCTAAAGCAGTGGCAACAAATTGATGGCCCATGGACAACTGACATCATGTAGCCCAAAGACTTATTGACTCTGATGTACTCAGAGTTTTTTTTATTAGTTGTCAACATTTTAATAGCAGAAGACAAAATATAAAAAGTTACAATTCTGGCTTCTCTTAAAAAAACTGGAAAAGCTAAAACCTGTTTATAAATTCTCACACAGCTACAGTCTATCAGACAGACAGTGAACGCTTTCATTAGATGAAACACGAGTCCCCACCACTGAGCCCCAGCATTCTCTGCTGTCTTCTACCCACCCGCACCCTACACACACTGCACTTCAGTTGTAAAATTTACATTATTTCAACTCTGCCGTGTGTGGGGTTTTCCAGTCTTGGTTGAGACTTTTGACAGGCTGTATGTAAAACTCAGGGAGAAAGCAAAACAAAGGATGGGAATCTGAAAACAACAATATGTAGTATAAGAACTACTGCTGAACTTCTACCATCTTGTATGGTGAAGCTCTGCATCATTTCCAATGTTTGTTTTTTTTTTATTTCTTGTTACTTTCTTATTGTTTGATCAATCTTATATATATATATATTTTTTTGCGGTACTGGGGATCGAACTCAGGACCCTGCGCTTGCTAGGCAGGCACTTATTCCACTGAGCTATATCCCCAGCCCAATCTTACATTCTTATGTCTGGTGGACTGAGCAACTTCGTTGAAGATAACAGTATGTAATGTAGCAACCATTGTTAATTCCTACATTTTGTTGTGAGGTCATGTATCATTTTTGTTGTTTTTGTGTTGTTTCAATTTTGTCTTCATTGTTGTTCTGTTAGTTTTTTTAAACTTTAAATAAAAAAAAGAAAAGATGGGCGATAACAACACAAAGGGACATAACTAACTCACCCCTATGCATCTTCCAAAGTGTGCCTGACAAAGAAGAATTGCAAAGGGGAGATTCTGAGCCAGGTGTGGTGATGTAAAGCTGTAATCCCGACACACTGGGAAGCTAAGAGTGAAGGTTCCTAAGTTCAGGACCAGCCTGGGCAATTCTGTGACCTGGCAAGAACCTGTCTCCACCAAAAAGAAGAAGAAGAAGAAGTGTATGTGTGGGATTTTGCATGTAAAAATATAAAATATGAAGTACAGTGCCTATTACATGGTATGCACTCAAGAAATCTGAGCTGACAATGTAATTAATAGCAGCACTTCAGTGTATTTTGTTGAGAATCTCAAGGATAATTTCAGAGAGTACACAGATGATTAAACAAGAAAATCTTTAAAAACTAAGCATGAGAAAGACTGCATCATAAGACTTGAGACATAAATGAAACTATAATAATTAAATATTACAGTATTGGTGTAAGACTAGGCAGACCAATGATAAAGAATAGAAAATCTTGAGACAGACTTCAAGTATGACAGCTAAGTACTTCATATACAATTAAATTGACATATTTTAGTGGAAGAATGATAGATTAATTACTAACTGATCCTGGAACAGTGGATTAAATACCAGACAAAAAGTTTTTTAAAATCCTCCCCAAACAGTTGGGAACGTTGGCACACTCCTGTAATCCCAGGACTTGAGAGGCTCAGGGAGGAGTCTCACACAATTTTGAGGCCAGCCTGACTACTGACTACACAGAGGGGTCCAACAAAGAAGGGAGAGGGAGGGAAGGAGGGAGGGAGAATATGGTTGGAACAATCTCTCCACCTAAAGTGAATTCTGTTAGAAGGAAGGAAGGAAAGGAAAACTTTTATCTTGAGATGGGAAATCTCGCCAAGTAAGAAACCATTGAAAAAATTTGAAACATCTGACAGGAGGGGAAAAAACCCCCACTGCTTATTAAATTGAAAGGAAACTAGCTGTGGATGTCACTGTACACTGAGCCGCCACTCAGTGGGGGCTTCCTATGATGCAAGCACATGCTCAGAGCATTAAAGACATTATTTTCTTTAGTCTCAAAATAAAAAGCACTGTAGAAACTATTATTAGCTCCATTTCACAGGCAAGGTTTATATGGTATTATCAGATATTACTATACCAAAATCAAATATTACAAACTTTTCCTCGAAACTAGTAGTAAGTATTTTAAAATAGTAACCATTATGTTAGCATGGTGAGATTATGGGTATTATTTTGTTCTTGGCTTTCTAAACTCTTACATTTTATATTATGGTTTTAGAAAAAAATTGATGCAATTTTGAATTATGTTTTGGATTATCTTTGCTACAGGATGCTTATATTTACATAAATCCTCTAAGAATAGCAGTTTACTTAAAAACAAACAAAAAAATTGGAAGAAGGAGTTCACCAAAAGCCAAGTATTGTAAAAAAGGGCTGGTTTATCTGCACCAAATTCCATCCTTATCTAATACATAGGAGGACAGGTATATTTTTCTCTGCATACTGAGGAAAGAAACTGAGATTCACAGGTGTCGGTCAGCTTGACAAAGAGTTACACTGTTGAGACTGCAACACACCCTGAACATCTGTGCTCTCTCCGCTGCACAGGAGAGATGTGGGCTCACTCCTATGTGCATGGAAGGAAGGAACTCCTTATTCAAATACAGTGACTCACAGTGGAGGCAAGAGGGTTTCTGGGACAATAAGATCCCTGCCTTTAAGAAGCTAGAAGCCTAAAGTTAAGATAAAGAAGCAACAGGCAATTTCAATTCTTACTGTTTCCACAGAGGATGAACTGGTGTCATGGAAGCTGGAGGAGGGGCTGGATGACAAGGGAAAGCTTCATTCATGCAGAATCTCTAGTCAGGTAGGAGCTAGTCAGGTGTGGGAAGGAAGTCATTCTAGGCATATTTAGGGAGCTGTAAAAATAAAAATGTGCCTATGGAAGGTAACAGGAACTGAGATTGGAGAGTTGGGATTAGCCTGTCTCCCTAAGGATAAGCTGCTTATAACTATAAAATGCAATGATGCTCTTGAGCGTACCTGTCAACTTTCCGCATCAGGATGCATGAGCACTAGTCCAAATTTTAAACAATGTGATTTTTCAAATTGTTGTGGACAGTGATGTGGAGGATGTCCTGTAATTTGTACAGCAAAACAGAACTACAAAATTTAGTAATTTTTTTCCTTTATAGACAAGTGGCTTCTCCAAATTTCCTCAGACCTCGAGCCTAAATACTGCCCTCTCCCCTCCCTAGCCCCCACAAATGGGCAGAATACTTAGACGCTGGTTCCGGAGGCCTGGGCCATTTCCTGCCTTCAGGAAAGGAAGAGAACTGAAGATAGACGGGGGCATAAATAATTTTTACGCTCTTGTTGTCTAGAGCATGTTACTGTTTCATTTGTGCTCCCACCCTCTTTGTTCCTTACTACCGAAAAGACCTTGCACACTGGGCAAAGTGAGGTGGTGATTTGAGGCAAATGAAGCCCCTCCACGTCCTTGGGACTAGCTTTGAATACAGCCTTTTTCCTTTTCACCAAAAAAATAAATGGCTTCCTTTGGTTCAGTGGTGAGCACACAACACAAGCATTCGGACTTAACTGAGCAGTAATGGCTGGGGTGTCACACATGCCAGACAAGCCCTCTGCTACTGTGCCACATGCCCAACTCATTTTGTTTTTTATTTTGGATAGGTCTAAGTTGCCCAACTTAGTCTCAACTTATCATCCTCCTGCCTCAGCCTCTCAAGTAGCTGGAATTACTGGAATGCACTACCTTACTTCATTAGTGTTTCTAATTATTTTAAAATGAGATTCTCTTGTACATCCACAGAGAATGCTATGACTGGCAAGAATGCATTTTTGGAATGAAACATCTTACCTACTCTCTTGTATTAGCCATAAAGCCCAATAAAGCCAAGCTCAGGCATGCTCAATACCATCGCTAGAGAACTGTCATTCTTTGACTACCTTGGTGTAAACGGAAAGTACGGTACTTAAAGGTAAGTGATGAGAAAGCCACCAGAGGTGAATGGTGAGTCAGTTTCACCTTTGGCCTATTACATAAGGGCATCAATACACTGCAACAATTTTCAGGGATGGAAAAGTAGCAAATAGAATTTAAAAAGATGAGTAGAGTGCTCCACAGCAAGTCCTACATGTTTGGATACACAGAGACCCAGCCCACTCCTTTAAAACTTGTTCTCTTGTACGTGTCCATTAGGGGATGTAAAAGAATGAAGATGTATTATACACATGCACCAACTCCCCACGATGAACATAATCATTATGTGCTACAAACAGCTCCTAATAAAGTTTAAAAATAGCACTTTGATAATCTTTCTTAAGCCAGTAGCATAGCGCTTGGCAGTTGGAGGGTGGGAGTATCAGCACAGAGGATTTTGAACAATGGTAAATAACTGCAAAAAGGAACAAGTGTTATAACCACTTTATATTAAACTAAAGCTTTTAAACAGCATTTATAATAATTAAAGACCAATAGCTAGAGTAGAAGGATTTTTTTGGACAATAAAGAATGAAAGAATGGGAATTAAGAGACAAATGTCTTTGAGAAAGATGACTTTTAATGATGTCTTATCTGTGTGCTAAAATTAGAGCCTTGGTAAAATATGTATCTGTTTTAAAAAGAAAACAATAAAAGTAGACATATTTGTTCAAGGAACAATGCACAACGCCACAAGAAAAACAGCATCTTAATGCATCAATGGTAATACATTTCTGGTTCAACACAAATTTAAGGATGTTTTCTAGTTGTGCATGGATGCTGGCAACTTAGTAAAGTTATGGCAATTGTTTAAATGTGTAATGTTAAGCTTAGGTTTATAAAAGTTGGTAAACTGGGTCTTTGTCATTTGCTTTAAAAAAAAAGAAAAGAAAAGAAATGTGAATGTATTTGGTGCATTCTTTCTGGGAAAAATAAAAAGAAAAACAGCACATTTTAATTAAATCCAGTTATTTTATCTTAAGAAACAAGAAAACTATCTTTGAAAATAAAAGATTTATTTTTAAAATATTTTACCTGATTTAAATAATTTAGGCACTTTTCAAGACACCAAAGGCAACAAATACATGATTTCAGCATACACCGGGCACAAGCATTTTCCTAGATTGGGGAGTAAAAGTAAAATAATTAAAAGACCAAAAAGTCAACCTATCACACATGAGAATTCAGATATTTAAAAAATAAATAAAAGTATGAGGTCACAACTAAGGGATTGAAACTTCCACACCTTCCCTTCTCTTTCTTAAAACATAACAGCTGAATTATTGCTAAGCAGCTTGATTCATCAGTTATTTAGTACCTACTGCATACAGGACACAGTGAGGTCTGTAAAACCAGCAAGGAAATCATGATTTAATAGGAGGAAAAGAAGGCTACACACGTTTTTCCCCATTCTGGAGACTGATTGCTTATTTTGCTGTACAGAAGCTTCTGCCCTAGACAACGTCCTAGACCAATGTCATGGAGCACGTCTCTTGTTTTCTTCTAGTAGAGCTGTCAGTGGGTACAAGATTACTATGGGACAAAAGGACTACCTTGTGGAGTTCCATTACACAGCAGGGAGACTATGGTCAATGACACTATAATGGGTATTTCAAAATAGCTGGAAGAGAGGAATTTAGAAGTTCTCACCACAAAATGGTGAATACACGATGTGTGGCCATGCTAAATATTCTGACTTTAGTATTGCACCATTACTATATGTCAATAAAAATTTTTAACAAGGAAAGGAATATGGAAGAGGTTCTGAGGAGGAGGTATGTGTGAGGTTCGGGTCTCTGATGTTCCTGCTCCCTGAAAGGCTGCCTATGTTGTGGGCGGGGTTGCCACTGAGGGGTTACCCCACTGATGCGTTACACACAGCTGACCAGCCATAGGGGGCGGGGCCTGGTGAGGAAGTGGGTGAGGGGCGTGAGGTCAGGAGCTACATCTTATCCGACTCCCATCCTGTCGGCTTCCTCATTACCCCCCGCCCCGCCCCTCTGCCATGCCTTTCTACCTCACCTACCACAGGCCTAAAAGCAGTGGAGTGAAACCAATAACCAGTGTTAATTCCTTTCATTTTAAGACCCTGCATCATTTTTCTGTTGCTTTGTCTTTGTCTATCTTGTTGTTCTTTTGTTACTGTTTCACAAATTCTCTTTAAAATAGAGAAATGGTTAATGAAACTGTGAGCCAGAACAAAACCTTTCCATCTTTAAACTGTTTTTCTCAGGTATTTTGTCACAGTGACAGAAAGCTGACTAACCCAAGTATGTGGGTCAATGTGAGAGAAATGAAGAGTCCTCTGGATGACCAGTGATTAGATGAATTTTGGTAGAACATGTGGAGTGCATTTGTGGGAGATCAGAAGCAAAGATGGCATTTTACTTTGTTACAGCTCTTGAGAAAACACCCACAACTTTGCACTTAACATCAATGGCACTTTACTACATGAAGAGCTGATCTGGAATATACCCATAGAAAGTCCAGAAAAGGCGTTTTTCCCTTACCTTTCCTTTCAGCTGACTGTGAATGTACATAAGGATCATTCGTGGGATTTTTACTAATGTGATAATAAATGATCCTTTTGCCACAGTACCAAGGTGGTAACGAATAAGGCGATTCACTGATGCCAAAATGGGTGTAAAGGGCAAATTTCTTTTATCCCTATTTTTAAAAAGATCAAAAAGACAATTAAAAGAAAGCACAGACCAGAGTGGAAACAGAATTATGGCTTAGAATCCAACGCAGTGAAGTTAGTTTATATTTACAACAAAATAGCAAAGTAATAAATAACTAATACAAATGCTACAGATGTACTATCTAAAATTAATGTTTCATTTCTCTATGGTAGTTTCATATGATGTTTATGCTCTATTACTTCAAATTTATTAGAACTGCTTTGAAAGCTCATATCAAGGAGTACTTAAGGAGTTAACCTGTAATTGGCAAACAGAATTTAA
Source organism: Dinomys branickii (assembly GCA_004027595.1). Taxonomy (NCBI): domain Eukaryota; kingdom Metazoa; phylum Chordata; class Mammalia; order Rodentia; family Dinomyidae; genus Dinomys; species Dinomys branickii. Next base: position 102,356 of record PVLD010000690.1, read on the forward strand.
AAGAGATTTAATGTAGACCTGGAACCTCATTATAACAGACAATTTATAGCTTTAGTATTTAGCTCTAAAGTTAGTAAAGAGGACTCACAATACTTCTTCTGATCCAAATGCATTAAAAGACTGCTTTTTTGATGGACTTTTTTTTACAAAGCAGAAATACACATAGTGTTACTACAAGATTTATTTTTCTGTTCAATATAATTTGAAATTATATCATGACCTGCTGTTCTGAAAAAATGTGAGATAATTATAAAAAGTGTCAAGAATAACATCCTCTCATTTTCCTACCTCCCAGAATTATCAAATATAACATTTTATTATATTCATTTCCAACTACTGTTTTAATGAAAATAAATTCCTACCAACCTCAGTCCCATTCTCTTCCCTTCCACTCTGCAAATGTAGCTTGAAAAGTATAAACTCTTACCTAGTAAAGTAGTATGTTACTACAGCTCCAGCCACAGTCATCTGCTGACATGCGAGAATAAATTCACTGATCCAAATTAGGCCGACCACATGGTACCACCACATGTACTGCAGAGGACCAGAAACTCTAAATTCCACAAAGCCTTGGTCATTGGGAACAGCACTGCCTAGGAAAAGGTCAAGGAAGAAAAGAAGCAGCACATAAAGTATAAAAAACAAATGTAGCTGTTAAATATGAGACTAGTTCAATTTTCAACAACAGATTCCTGTTCCCAAACCAGAAATTTAATGCTGTTAATGCTATTTCATTAAGGGACATTTTTTTCTTTAAGTTGTTAAACATTATGTAATTATGCATTTTGGTTTCCTCTAAGGCACCATTTAAAGCTTGCTGGGATGTAGCTCAGCAGCATAGCACTTGCCTGGCAAGTACAAAGTCCTGAGTTCAACCCTTGGTACAAAAAAAAAGTTGCTTATTTGGCTATAACTCTTATCGCATTATCAGTTATTTAGGCAAGAGTTTTCAAACACTTCAATTTTTTTTTTTCAGAGCTATTACTTACTCAGTAACTAAATCTTAATAAACTGTAAGGACAGAAATTAACATTGCATTCATTCATTTGGTGAGTGTATGTTGGGCGGAGAAAAAGTTGCATACAAGCTTACTATCCTACTACTCCTCACAATTAATTCCACTTTGGTTTAATCTTTGATATTGAGTATGGCCACTATGAACCATACTGGAGAACTGTGTCAGCTGCAAGGGTGTTTAGAGAAAATCCTTAGGACACAAGCTGATCCTTGGTTATACTGAGTTTGAAGCAACTCTGGTCAGAGTTTGCATTTGTGAGTTCATTTTAGAATAGATCCAAATGTCTGTGTCATTACTAAACTCACTTTATATCCATGACCATCTCAAAACTGTGATATAATTTCAGCCCTTATCTACTCTAGACCCACATTACTAGGATGATCTAAATATTATAACCAAGAGAGTGGGTTGCTGAATAGCCAGTACCACTGCTAGATCTGATGGCTTTTGGACCTTTGTCAAGAAACACATGAAGACTGAGTGACTGGCTGATTCATTGATTTTGGGCAGCACTGGGGATCAAACCCAGGGCCTCATGCATCCTAGTCAAGAGCTCCATACCAACTTATACCCCCAACCCCCCTCTAATGCTTTGAAATATCTGAGTGCAAATGAGATATATCACTAAGATAAATAAGCAACATATCTGCTTACCGGCAGTGCCGAGAAAAAGAAGTGTCATGATCCAGTATGCCCAAAACAAGACAAGAGCAAAGAAGGTCCAGAAGGGCTGGAAGACTAACAGTGGCAGGTGAATGAAGACCTTACCGGCCACATGGAACAAGGCAATTGTGAGAGCAACACGTTTGCGCATAACCAGCATTATCAAGAACAAGATAACCTAAATGAAGAGAACGGAGAGAAAGGGTGAGTTACTCTTTTCAGCAATAATAAGAGAGCACTGCGCTGCCCTGGCATTTACATAGCAGGCATCACATCTAACTTACCTTCAGTCTCGGTGCTTCTGAACGTTCTGTGTTTTCACCCTACAGTTTTGCTCTAGTTACTTAACAAGGAAACGGATGTAAAAATAAACTTTCTCCTTTCATGCTCACACCCACAGACGACCATTAAAAATGAGTCGAGGTTTTCTCAAATTTCCCTATAGCCCTAATTCCTGGTAATTGGACAGTATATTGTTTTGTAGTTCAAAAAATATAAATAAAATCTCAAGTATTCTCTGAATCCCCATACTAGCGTATGTTTAATCTCTATCTCTTTTACAGTATTTAAATTTTCAATTATATTATGGTTCTAAGTTTTCTTTATAGACAAAGAAAAGAATTTCTCAATTTATTAAACCCTAGAATCCTTCAACCATCCCTTCCTCACTTATTAGCAATCAAAATGTGTTAGATGTCAGTCAGGGTAAGACTCATTAGAGCAGAGCCACACTTGTCCTTCTGAAAGGGTAAGAGGACCAAATGCCATCACCCAAGACAGAAGCTATTTATTTGTGTCTCATCTTCCTCAATGGACTTGGTGAAACAAGAACTCCTTGTTCTTGGAATCACAGCAGAATCACTCTTTGCCTTCTTCCTAACCCCATACTCTATGCCCAGCATTGACCACAGAGAATTATACATAAAATCATAATTAACAAATAGTTTTTGGCACCAATGCTTTTACGGTGGTTTCATTTTTTTGTTGCTATTTTGTTTTGGATGCTCTAAGATAGCTTTGCATTGCTTGTAGAAATGGACTAACTTTTGTTTGTTTTTCTTCAGAGAGGAGATAATAGTATACAAAAGATGAATATAGATTATTTAACCAAATTTCAGTAATTTCACTCTAGAATACCTAAGCAATGAACTTACCTGCATTTTTTAGTATAATACACCATGTTAAAAGATAAGGGAAAAATATAATGAGTGATTAAGTAAAGGAAATAAATTTTCAATATATTTGCCTATACTAAGGGGAATTACTTTTTTAAAAATAATTATTTTATAATATTAAAAACTATGTTTTTCTTTGCAAATGATAATACTACCCTTCTCTCATATAGCATACAGGGTGGAACAAAATATTGTATCAAAAGGCATTTGTCAATTTGGGAAGCCTCTAAAAGACTTTTCAGTGTTTTGTATATTGTGAGGCAGGGATTTTATCCAGTGGAGATCAAGGTTAAGAATGTAAAAGCTAGACATAAGCTTCTGCCCCATTAATAACCTGCAAATAAAAACAAAGACCACCTGAGCCTGTACTCACTGTGAACACTGTCGCTGAAATGGCATAGATGAGGAGGGCCCGAAGATTGTCTTCAGCTATCTGAAGCTGTTCAGGAAGAACTTTTTCTTTCGGTGATCTTCTTTGCTTTGCATACAGCCACCATAGCACACCTGTGCCACCTGGAGACAAAAATACAATTGTTTTTGTAATAATTGGCATAAGATAATATGTGACAAAATCCTCAATTTTCTGGGCCTTTCATCTATATCAATATGGTACTTATGCAGTGACAATCCATTTAGCTGGGAGGTATGTGGCTGTAAATTTTGTCAGCATAAGGAGAGTGCCAATTACACTATTACCATCTTTTACATCTAATACCCCGAAGAATATTAGTGTAGAATATTAGTGTAGAATACTGAAGAATATATTCACATTCTTCAGTGCATCAAAGAAACTTCCTCTAAATGAAATTATCATTGACTTCATGAAGCTGAGAGAGAACCAGTCACAAATACCTCTGAGAGGAATTGCTAAATCCAGTGCCTAGCACTGACACAGTCCTGCAACTGATTAAATATCTGTATAATGAAAAAAAAAAATGAAGATCAAAAGAAGAGTTCCTCCAACAGTAGGAATAAAGACAGGAAATCTGGTAGCAGTCGGTGTGAGGGATAAGCATTTTAATTTTTAATACAGAGTTGGAGATTCAGAGAACCAGACTGCAGGCAAATCTACCTCAACATAAGGTAAGTGAACTGTATTTACTCACTCAGCAAACATTCTGAACTCCTGTACCACCTAAGACCCACTCTCACTGCTGGGAGAGGTTACAAAGCAATTGTGAAATGCAAATAAACAAAAAAAAGATAAATAGAAACATAAAAAGATAAACAGAGGGCTAGTGCTTGTGATGGGAAAGCACTGCAGTTATACATATTCATAAGCAACGCCTCACTTCTCTTCTGAGTAAGAGAATCAGACGACTGAGAGACAGCAATCTATGAAACTAAGAAAAGACGTTCCAGGCAAAGTTTTAGGATGCTAACATTGGACCATGTCTAGCATGACAAAAAGGAAACCGCTCAGCCACAGCAGTAAGCAAGTGTGAAAGTGGTAACAAATGTGAGCAGAGGGATCACCAGGGACCACACTGTATGATAAGCCCTGTAGGCCACAGTCAGGAAGAATGATTCAGAGTAGAGTGGCACATATAGGTAGCAAGATAAATGTATACGCGCTGAGCATGTAGCCCAGTCAAAGAGAACGTGCCTCGCACGTGCACTGGAAAGGAAAAAATAAATGCCCCAATAACTTGGCTAATATCTATGCACATCAACCTAATCTCTACCTGTACTCAAAGCATGAATAGATCAAAGGGAAATTTCATATCCTATCTACTAGTAAATACTAACCATGGATTTTTCTCTTGCTGGAGATGAGTAAAGAAACCAAAACAACCAAGAGTCTAGGAAAATGACTTCCATTTAAAAATCTTGCGGGTATAAGAAAATGCTTTCAGAAACCATATATTCTTAAAATGGAAGGAAATACATTTTGAACAAAGCAGAATAAAAAGTTATAAAAAAGCTGAAGTTTAAGGAATACAGAATGAGATAAAATGTTCAGAACAGTCACAGTAGACATAATTTATTAAACATTTAAATTTGCGCTAAGAAATATGCTAACCCTTTACAGTTTGACTTCATTTGATCACAACACTAGTAAGTGATTATTACTAATTCTGCAAATGATAAAAGTGAAATTTAGGAAGTTGAGTAACATGCCAAATGTTACATATGTAGTAGCGACGCAGACTGAGACCCAGATTTATTATAATAACTATCTATCTAAACATAGAATTAGATATTAAGGCTACAAGCTGAAGGAAAAAGATTACTCAAAGAAAGAATATTACAAATAAAATGAAATTGGAATAACAAAATTTAGATCCTCACTTTAGGCAGTCAACTATAGAAGTGCTAGTGAGAAAAACTAAATCAGTAATGTGCAAATAAACTTGAGAACTGAAATATAAAGGAAATAACAAAGACATTGAAAGGGTAATATACAAGAGAACAGTTGAGGAATGAACAATGACCTTAAGAAAAACCACTGGTATAAAAATAAAAACTAAATACAGAAATAAAAAAAATCCAGAGTCGAAAAAGAATTCTTCTCAAAAGCCCAAAGACAATTTAGGATCAAGAATTAGACAAAAATCTTTTAATTAAAAGACTTTATTAAAAATTACAGGGCTGGTCGTGTGGCTCAGTGGTAGGGTGCCTGGGTGAGGCTCTGGATTTGACCCTCAGTACCACACACAGAAGGATAAACTGGAGGTAGATGAAACAAGTTAGGAGTACATGAACAAAATTTACACTAGTCTTTGTTTCTGAGTTCGGTGGAAGTACAGACCTAAGGGAACATATTGTATATGAAGAATTTTACATGCAGTGATTTCAAAATTCATATGTGAAGGCAAAGACAAACTTAGATAAACAAAAATTGAAACAATACATAATCCAGAAGTCCTTCATGAATAAATTATTTCAGTTCCAGTCATATAAAGAACCAAAAGGAAGAATTTAAGAATGAAGTTTTACGGAAAAAGGACCAGCAATTTTTATTACAACTAGCCCAGGAAAACTTAAAACCAAATGTAAATAAAATTTTGAAAATTTTTAAGATAAAGGTAAACAATTTTTTAAAAGATATGCTATATAAAAATAGTATTTCAACTTTAAAAAATGTATGTTACCAAATATAGATATAAAAACACTATGCATACTATCTAAGAGTGAAGATAATCAGAAAAAAATATATAGCAAAGATAGAGCAAACAAAATAAGAAAACACATATTTTAGGAAAATGTAAAATAGATAACAGTAAAACTAAACATACCAATTAGGTTATAAATGTAAATGGAGACAGATTTCACTCAAGCTAAAAATTTAACTGAATGATGTATAATCACATACACATCATAGTAAAAAGGTCTGGACTTCAGTTGTGCAAATGCTAACAGTAGTGAAATGAGGAAGAATATAATTGTAAAATCTTAAAACACTCTTTTAAGAGATATAGCATATGAAAATAAAAATTTTATTTTCTTCTTTACATTTCTATTTGTTACCATGGATTTAGTACCAAGAAAATAAACAGCTTACCAAGCGAACCAAGTATGACCAGAATTGTTAGGATCCACACAAGTACTCTTGATATATACCTGATTATCACCATCAAAATCATAGATAGAACTGCAGGAAAGACAGAGAACATGTACAATATTATTGAAAACATAGGAAAAATATGAAAAAATTCTTTCAATTGTTGTTCATTCCCAGGGAATACGTAACTTGTTGCTCTCGAATAGTTTATGACCATAATTTAGGTAGGAAAAGAAATTGGCTGTTCTTGCATTTTGATTGTGCTACTTGCACCACTGAAATAGCATCACTCAAGAAGAAAGGCACCTAATTGTGTAGGTTTACAAATTACAGAAAAGAACACATGCAAATGCATATGGTGACTTAAAACAGCACAAGACTGTTGTGGATTCACCATGGGAAAGACACCAGACATGCAAACACACAGGCCAGCACAAAAATTGTAGAGAATGACATGTCATGTTGGTGACAAGAGAAGTTAACAATGTAGATGGAGATAAGTTAAATTAGTGAGTAATGTACACAGTTCTTAAATGGACCAAGTTCTTTAACTGTCAATCCACAAACCAAATGGCATTTTATCTTTATCTGGCACTTTTAATCTTTAACTCTAGAACTCTATGGAAGGATCTGAACCTACTGAGGTCAAAATTCTGCTATCCTTATTTCTTAACTGACTGAAAAACTCTTCTTCAAAAATGAGCCAAGCTTATTCGGAATTAATTAGCCAACCCTTTTACCTAGCCTAATCCAAGCATACTGAAATCATGAATAAAATTCCCAAAAAGGGAGGATTTATAGGAAATTTATTTCCAGAATAGTAATTTACAAATCTTTAACGATCTAATAGCCTATTACACAGCAAATAAGCAAGTATACGCATGTTCATATTATTTTCTCTAGCCTCAAAAGATAATTATTTTAATAAAAAATGAAATTGCAATGTTCACATATCATTGTCACTATTTTTAAGGTTTAAATATTATCTCTGGTTAAAGTGTTCAACTGTTTCAGAAACCAAATAATTTTACATAAAGTTAAGTCAAGTTTCTTTGGATCATTTGCAAAACCAAATAAATGGTTAGGATCTATTCTAGGAATATTATTAAATGTACAGGTACATAAAACAGATGGGAGCCCTTCAAATATCAAAAGATTAGATTTTCATATGGATAGCATTATTTCAGTTCAGTCAAGTACTACCTGAGCAAAAAGAAAATACTTTTTAATGATAGGAAAGATGGAAATACAGCTTGTATATTCTCAATGACTGTAATTGCTGTTAAGAGGCATAAATACTAATTTTACTAATAAAATGAAATAATTGTTTGGTTCCTACTTACTTCTCCCAGCTAAGAAGGCCTGTAAGTTCTAATAGCCCCTCATTTAGTTCCAAAATGATACAGGAATTTTTCCTCTTGAAAATAAAATTTTCACTTGATCATATTATTTGTTGACTAAGAAACTCAGTGACTAACAAGTGGAGATTTCCTAATTTTTCCAGCAATACAGTGATACTATGAACTGTACCAATGGAAAAAAAATTGCATATTTCAAAAGTAATGTATCAGATATGTATATTCTTAGAAATATGTGTTCTCTTTCATAAATAAATACATATTTATAATTAGAAACAGAGGTGCCGACTCATTAAAAGATGACTCTTGCTATCATATTAAAGGTAGTCATAGACTTAGTAACCAAAGTATGGGAAAAGACCAGTTTTCTCCAATGAAAGAAAGGGAAATGAGTTTCAGATATGTATATCCATACTTTAGGTACATATTTATAACTATATAATCTGAAACAATTATTTTGGCTATGGGAAGTTAAACATTTTACAAGTATCCCCAGTTGTACTCATATTCTGGCTAAAAGACAGAACAGTCTTTTACTGCAATACTATGCAATAGCTAATAATGAGAAAAACAATTACCTAGTGACAACAAGCAAAGTCCCAATATAATTTCTTTGCTGGTCATTACTCCACTAATCAGCCTGTGTAAGACACTATTGTCACTGACAAAGGTGATCAGGGCCTCTGCAAACTTGGCATAGCAGGAAATGTTCACAGGAGCACAGCGATGGAAGAATGGAATAGGTGCACTGGTGACACAAGAAAAAAAAAATCAGAAAAAAAATTACTCCTACTTAATATAAATGCCACATCAAACACAGAAATGAAAGGTGAATATGGCTGTAATACACTCCACCCTCCACACATCATTATGGGAGCTAAGAGTTGTGAGCTTAATGCTATGAAGGTGACTGTCATGAGTAGTGATGCAAATCTTACCACAAGTCTTATCAAAGAGGGTGGAGTGCATGTTCCAACAGAAGACATCACCCTCCCCTTCTGCAAGGGAATGCATACATACACACACACACACACACACACACACACACATACACAGGACCACCAGAAGCAAAATCAAACACTTCAACTCCTCAGCCTGCCATCTGTCAAGTGCAGATGATAAAGCTTACAAACATATACTTCATTGAACTGAAAATGAATTAGTACCATAAAGCAATTTAAAAGGAGAAAACACAAAGTGCTTTTACTTGAAATGTGCCACCATTAATATTGTTTCCTCTAACAAAACAGTATACTTGCGATTAATAAAGGTATAAACAAAGTCATATAAACACAGTCATGCCCAAACCTCAACATATGATATGCACCTACTTAAAAAATAACTATGCATACTAACATATGGAAATGCTTATAATGTAGTAGTACATATCTGCATAAAAATGAAATATAAGAATAGCAACAAAAAAAGAAATTTATAGAGTAAAAAAAAACCTGTAGGGTCATGGGGATTCTATGCTATTTTCTTTTCCTTTTATTTGTAACAATGGTCCCAAGATTGTAAGTGTCCAAAAAAAGGAAAAATAACCAATTACTTAATCATTTAAATTTAGTCCAGTTTTGTCTTGTGAAGGAACACAGGTATGTGTGAGCTCTGACATAAATCTGGTTTGTAATAACAATGTGGTTCCACTCCAACTTCTCAGAGGATGGGATACATAAGAGAAGCTGAAACAAAGGACTATGAATAAGCCTTTGGTTGTGATTTATTAGGCTTCCGGGGGAGTCGCTCTGTCCATGCAAACACACATTTCATGTGAATTAAGTTAAAATCTAGCCATCATTAACATGAATTCTACATTTCCAAAAGTGTTCACAGGACTATCAGTGACAAGTGTAATATAACATTTTTGATTGGAATAATGTGAATCTGTTCTGAGTCTTGGTTGGCACTGTATTTTGGTCTAATTAGTGGGCAAGACTTGAACATTAGTGTAGCAAATTCGTAAGTTTCTAGTATCAGCAAAACAACTTTGTACAAGCTAAAGCAAAACATTTCATTTCCTTTCTCAAAAAAATTTTCCCAATAAGAGTATGAATAAACTACCTATCAATTTTCCTTAAATGTCAATAAATGAGTACCAAAGGTTGTCAGAATAAGCAACAATTTTCATGCCTCTATAATGATTAAAACAGAATAATTTTAAAGATTTACCCTTACCTGAGTTATGCTTCAGAGAATGTATCCAAAAATGATTTAATATGACACAGCTAATTCATTAAAAAAAACTCTTGTATCCCTTGGTGTATATTTGTATCTACCTCCAAAACAGTATTCGTGAAACCTATGCCAAATATTTGACATTGCTTTAGAAATTGCAGGAAGCCAGAGCATTCCGGGTAAGGTTTGAATTACAAGTATGTAAGTGATTATTTTTGGCCAGAAATTATTTTAAGGGTGTAAAAAAATTAAATTATAGAATACTTTTAAGTGACGTGGATTTAGTGAGAAATACTGTAAGAACCAAAAGGGATATTAAGTACAGATTTCCCAGTGAAGTAAGGTCGATTTGGGGCGGACAGGACAGAATGGACAATCTTGTTCTTCTTTACAACTTTCTTTTCTGACGTTGTCTAGATGCTATTTCTGCCAAGATAAAGCTTTTGTCCAAGGACATATTTTAAAGTACAGTCTGGCTAACCTCCAGAGTAAAACCCTCCCTGCTCCATAATGATCTCTGTCTTCGTCCTCTGTATATATTACCCCGTCATCTCTGAAGCTGCCTCTGCTTAGAATCGCTTGCCTCTAATCTTGAACATGAAATGTCTCCACCTTAAGGACACTGCTGCGCTTTTCTTCTTCACAGCACCCCCTCATTTTCTTAGCCTTGCTCACTTGCTTCCTTTTTCCTCCTCGATAACTAAAAGTCTAAATTCCAACACTGCACAGCTGCATGCCACCCTGCCCTGCCTTCTCAGTTCCTGCATCTGTGATGAAAGGGCAGGAGTAAGTACTGTTCTGTGAGTCTCTTTTAGGTCACACCACCACCACCACCATCACCACTGAGGGCCAAACCCACAAATCAGCAACTCTAAATTATATAGGAGCAGCATAATCAGTATTTTCAGTATTCTCTGCTTTTCTAACTTGGGATGAGCACAGTTGATTTGAAAAGGGAGGGGCGATACTCTCAAAATTCTAACCCTTCACTTTTATTTAGGAGGAAATGCTGAGTAATATCTGCTTTGAACTTACCCTTTCAAATTATTTTTATGTTGTGTATAAACATTTGCCCAATTATAAAAAATACTTTTATAGTAATCCTTCAAAAATTGGGGCAAAACAACAACAATCTTTTACCCTACAGTTTAACCTATGTCACTTTAAAAAAACTGACAGCTCTGGGATAACTGTATTACTGATGTCTGGTGGTTTATTTATTTTTTTTCTGGTGGTTTATTGAAAGGAACAGTTAATGCTTAATATTTTTTATATTATATTTTTATATAATATTATATGACCAATTTTGCATGCTTATATCTGGTAATCTGAGCAACTGATGTGAAGACAATATGCAATAGAACAACCACTGGTGAATTCCACCATCTTGTCTAATGAAACTCTGTATCATCTCATTTTTCTTAATAATTTTTTAAAAATTCTTCTTAATGGTTTGAACAATCTTCCATTCTTGCATCTGGTAATCTGAGCAATGTAGTTGAAAATAACAATATGTAATATAACAACCACTGTTAATTCCTATCATTTTATTTTGAAACCCTGTATCATTTTTAATGTTCTTGCTTTGTTTTGTTTATGTCTGTGATGTTGGTATTTTGCTATTGTTCTTCTTTTTTACTATTCTCTTTAAAAAAAAATCAAAAACCTGACAGCTCTAAATTTAAACCTATAAAATTAGCACAAGCTGATTAACTGCATTGTCTAACTCATAGTCAAAATCTGCTCTTAATCCTAACCAAAAGTATAGAGGGCAAATAAAAGGGGATAGTATATGAATGTATTATTAAAAATAAAATTAAACAATTAGCTTTAAAGTAAAAAAAATCACTGGATTCCCTTGTCTGTCATTCTTTTTCTCATCTTCTTCCCCCTCAAAATAATTCATAAGTCACATTCTTCTGACACTTTAATTATTTTATTTTTGTTCTTTGTTTTCTTTTCTTTCTTTCTCTTTTCCTTTTCCTTTTTTTATTTCCAATGATGGCAACTGAACTGAGGACCTTGTGTGCATACTCTACCACTGAGTAGATTCCTAGCCCCTTGAACTATTTTATTTGTAAAATGTAAGTACCGATGCTGAAATTATTTGTCATACATTTTACCATTTAAATTCCATTTAATATAAGGAACTTAAAATGAATGAGCTGATTTCATACACCTTTGAGAAAATAATGATAACCTAGTATGAGATCACCTCTACTTGTCTAATCTAAATAGAACATTCTGTATTCATTTATGAAGGATAAGCATTCTATTTAGAGCAAGTTTTCCTACCTTTTGAAGCCTACAGAACATTGGAGCTTTAAGAAGTCAATGAAGGCCCATTAGGAACTGATGATGTTTCACATTATTAAAACATTAGTCAACAAGAACAAAATGAATTTACAATGAGTCTTTTAAAGATTTTTAAAAATTAAACCACTGATAGGCAAACTGTATCTTACCTTGGCAAACACATTGTCCATTTGCCTTTAAGTCCAGATTATCACAGTTAATGAGCTCCCTAAAGTATAACAAACAGTGCCTGAGAGCTCTTGTCTATATGCCTTCATAAGAAAGGCAGGAGCCTGAATCTAATAAAATTATTTTAGAACGTCAGGTTAAAAATAAACAACTATACAGAACTTCTAAAGCTACAAGTTTTATTTATGGAAGAATAGCAATTAAGAGTTCTAGCAAGATTCGTATAGCATACAAAAGGGGAACAAATAGATCAAGAAATGAGAAGCTACTGGCAATATACAGTGGTTTTCATGAATTTCAACTTATGCTACTTTTCTCTTTTCATTCACTCCTGTACTCAAAAACCAAACAAAATGGAAAAAGAAAAAGAATCCCACCTACTGTGGTACATATTCTACAAGATCCTGGATTCAAATTCTTATTCACAATGATTATGTGGCTATGGATAACTTATCCTCTCATTTCCCATTTTCTCACCTACAAGTCAGGAGCATTATCTGTAGAGATTATCTGAGGTTGAATCAGATAATAGAGGTAAGAAATCTAGTTATGTTGCCTGGCACACAGTAGATGATTTGAGACTCTTCCATTGAAAACATACGAATATATAACATTTCTTCTTGGCTATTCATTTCTTATTTCTACGACGTATAGTTAACTCCCCAGCAAGCAGTAATTTTGTTATCATTCAGAAGTACCCAAATAAACGATGAACTGAATTTATGCAGTCTGTTTCCACTGGTGCTGTTTTCTCTGGCTATACATGACAGCCTTGTAAGCATATGGCTAGCTATTCCCTATACTGCTACCATACTTGGCATTTTATCAGTAGACTTATGAATTTGGATAAAATATTGCTCTTTCTAGGCATTTGCTTTTAAAATTCTTAGAAATGCTAACCATTTGGCTTTTATGTGTCATTAGTACTTTATTACAAATTAGTTCATAATAGCTTTCTCTACAACAAATGCATGAAGGTTGGGGCCAAAGAAAGGGCTTTACAAGCTCAGAGAAATGATACTTCCTAAGCCAGATGCCCTGAACAATAATGGATATATAACATGTATTATCTGACTTAATTCTTAAACCGTTTCTATGAGAGAAAGTATGAATATTCCTATTTAACATACAAGGAAACTTGATTTATGGAGGTTAAGAGACTTGTTTAAACTGACAAATAAAAAGGGTGATTTGGAATTCACTCCCAGAATAACCTGGGCTCACAGTTCATGCTGCTCTATCCCATGAGGATGCTCTTAGGACAGCAAAGATGTAAAAGATACTGAGGGCTACTTGCCTGCCTCATAGTTCTGCTTGGTGTTAAGACTTTTGTCATCTAAAAAAAAAAAATCAAGAATCTACTAGACTATGAGTCCAGGTGAGGACAGAGTCCAATTCTTACTCATTTTTCAAGAGTTGGTATCTATGTGTGGAAGAGGGTGGTACCCATGGTTTTTTTAATTAAAAGAAAATTATTCTTGTTCTCATAGCCTTTCACTTTGTCTGCCAAATACTAAATAACTGATATTTATAAGATTCAAATTTACTTTCCATTAACTGCCTTTTTCACTTCTGAACAGGCTTAGCTCAGACAAGTGACAAGGTACTTAGACTGGGAGATACTACAAGCAAAACAGAAGAAACTTGAAGCATGATGTAAGCATGGTTACAGCCAGTTTGCAGATAGAATAGTCAGTATTTCACTTCATGTAAGTGACACTGATGATGACCTTATTAAATGCCATGTCTGTCCATCTACATACTCACATCCCTAATACTATGCTTTGTCTTCTAGGAAATGTCCTTTGGATGCTGTGAGAGGCATGCGTACCGCCAGCACCACAACACCTGATAACCAGAAACAGTGCTCTACATGGCGAAGTCAGAGGTCAGAGGTCAGGAGAATGAGTCAGGCCACTTTCCCTAATCGCATCCCACCCAAATTATGTAAGAGCAGAGCAACCTCATTTTTCTAGTCAAACTTTCAGTTTATTCTTCCGTAGTGTGTCTGCCCTTGAGAGAATCTTTCTACACTCAAAGTGTATACTTAAAACAAACAGCAGGTCCACAGATACGTGGGCAGGGCTTTTTCTGTTTTTCTACAATGTTCTTCCATGACTCTATTGAAAGGATCTGCTTTGCTTTATTGTTAGAACCTCCTTAGGAATCTTACTTTTCATGAATGAGATCTCCTTACTTGTTGATTTAAGGCCACAATTTTTAGTTCTCTCTTAGTGAGTATCTTTTAAAATTGTCTCTTTCCTTTTATTCCTAAAGGCTTTAAATTTCAATTTTCAGTAGCAACTTCACAAGACTAAAAGGACTGGAAATCAATTTAACTGCTATATCCTTTTTCTACTTTCCAACAGAAAATTTCAAATTCAAGTTAAAGCATGAGTTATAGCTATAAATAATCCTAAAGAAAGTAGACCTGATCTACTTTTGTAGTTTCAAATATCAAAAGTTTTTATTCTGCAGGTTCTTATTACATATTAAGATACAACGTAAGTGACTTAGAGTCACTGGGAAAGTCACTTAAGTCACTGACTTAGAGTTTTCCTGGGGAAGTTTATTTATGTCATATAGTTAGCAATAAACACAGAGGTTCTCAAGATCAGACATAATCCAGGGCTGGGGATGTAGCTCAGTGATACACTGCTTGCCTGGCATATATGAGGGCACAGGTTCAGTTCCCAGTACCATGAAGAAAAATCAAACAAAGAAACATGCCAAGCCAGGGACAGTGGTGCATGACTGTAATCCCAGCAGTTGGGAAGCTGAGGCAGGAGGACTGAAGTTTGAAGACAGCCTGGGCTATAACAGTGAGACTCTGTCTCAGAAAAAAGAAAAGAATGACCCCCCTACCGAACGATCAGACATATTCAAACTGTGTATATGTGTAAGCACACCCACCCACACGTATATACATACACATACTTCTGAGGATATATTCTAAAATGTTAAAAATTTATTTTTAAAAACCTATAACTTTAAAATTTGCTTTTCCTATAATTACTGTGTGACCCAAAGAAAATGTCTTGTTTTATTGTTATATCCACTGCACTCAATAAGTATTTAATAAAAAATGTTGAATAAGACCTTGGATAATAGTCTAATACAAAGAAAGGACCTAAATAAAGGATATAACCTGAAACAACCTATGGAGAATAATCACTGGCATACTTTTAAAATTTACATAGTACATTAAGAGAGTAATTTTGGTGTTATTAGGATTAATTTCAAAGGCTCTTCAGAAACCATGAGACTTGGTTTATAAGTTTGTTGCAGGTTTGGTACTGACTTGGCAGTTCTGTGTACTTAAAAATTGTGGCACTGAAATAAAAACAAACAAAAGCTGGGCCTTACTTTTTCTTTACATTTTAGAACAAGAAAAGTTATTTGCATATGCACTTTTAAAAGGTAAAAATATTTATGTTGTATGTATTCTTATTTTAAAAATATTACTGTAAAGGTATTGGACAAGAATGGTAGCTATCATCAAGGACTGCTTTCTCTGTATAGTATGTGTAGTGTAAAATTTACCCATGAAAACAAAAGTTATAAATTAACAACTTTGCAATAAAATTTACCTCGCTGGAACTGGTAGTTTGGGGCAAAAATCAGAAGATTTTGTATATTCAGAAGGCTTTATGTGGTAGCTACATAGTGCTGAGCCTGTTGAAAGAAAAATTATATGTTAGCTGGCAAAAAAAAGAGTCTGGACAAATTCTTGTACTGGTTCACTTTAATTTGTTGATACAACTGTTAAACATTATAAATTAGTAAGAATCTGAATTGATCTACATCATTAGTCCTGAATCATTTAAAATTGGTTCTTTTTTGAAATTACTGATAACATAACTCATGTACAAATTTTAATAATATTAAAGATAAACACAACAAGTACTAAAAGTACCTTTACTGAGTGTCTGCATATGTCACTTTTATACAAGATGATATGTATCATTTATTGTAACTCTATAAGGCTGGTATTACTAAACTTAATTTAGAGTAAACATAAGCTGAGCAATAAGACAAACAACCTGCCCAAGAAGCGGAGCTAGTAAGTAGCACAGCTGGCAGTAAACACCACATCTCTTTGACTACAGAGTCTACGCTCAACCACACATTCTGTTGTTCTTTCCTATTTTTTCCATTACTGAATATTTAAGTTGGTTGCATAGAGCACGTATGTTTGGATAATATATTTTTTATATACAAAGCAGAAACGTCCTTAACTGTAAATATACTGAATAAATTGGTAAGTTGGTAAAAGTGATTTTCAGTTTTGGAAGTTTAAAATAGCTTTATGTTAGATTGTTATCCAAATAACCATCTGTTGTCTGATCATATGACTAACATATAACTAAATAATATTGAAAATTTAGATGCATACAACCCACCAGATCTAGTATGTGCTGTTTTACCGACCTAATTCTGAAACACAGTACCTTGAGCACTGAAAGGATCTGGGCTCCAGCTCTAACGCTGCTGAGCCCCACGGTACTGTCACAGAAACCACTTACACTTGATTAACTGAGGCTCCTGTCAGGTTTCTAATTGGGACAAATACTTTATTATTAAATAAAACCAAAACAGCTTTGCATTTGTGTTATAATGGACTCTTACATGGTACCACATACAGAAAAACCTTAAAATACAATATGAGGCAAAAATGACAGACTTCAATACTAAGTTAATTATGAAAAATACATGTGAACACGTAAACAGAAAATGGAGTAGAATTTAGAAAAATGAGTATGGCCAGGTTTGTTGGGACAACAGAATTGGGAAAGAATTTACTTCATTTAAATCTTGTTTGATCGATTCAAATAATTTTTGGAAAGCCAAAAACTGTCATTTAACTTGGTAACTCTGACACAAACCAGTAAACCACATGCTGAGTGTTTAAATATGTGGGCCATAATAGCATACTTACAAAGATAACATATATTTTAAATAAAGATATTTCAAGTAATTTGACAATGCAAAAAATAATTTGAAAGAGACATTTGAAAGTTATATGCCACTATTTTCTATATTTTTTCAAGTTTAGACAGACTCAATGGGAGACTAAGTTTTACAATTTGCTTTTAAGTATTCTCCATTTTGATGACAAGTATTTCAAAAATAACTGAGCTAGGGATAATATACAGTGTTGGAGCATTTGACTAGCATGCTCTAGGGTTCAACATCCAGTAGCACAAGAAAAAAAATCTAAATATTTAACTCTTCTAAGATTATTCATGTTTAAAGATAAATGCCACCGGGTTCTATTTATGAATTTTGAAAAGAATATGACAGCAACAGCAAACAAACATTTCAGATTAATGCTGAAACAGCTAGTTCTACTTTAGAATTGCTTATAGAATTGCTTTAGAATTGCTGAAAAAACAGCAACTGTGCCAGTAACTACAGAGCACCCAACATGACTGTCAATTCTTGATCTGAATTGTCAACTCATTTCTTTCAGAGCCCAAGATGGAATCCATTTGCAAAATATAAAAGACATCAACTAAGGCACTTTGTGTCAGTGCTATACACACTGCTTCATCTGAATTCAGTGAACACAGTCTCCATTCCCACCCTTTCTTAATGTAAAAAGGGAGGACAGCAGGTGCAACTGAGTTCGATTTTATAAATACTTTCCCAGGATAATCGTCAATGAAAGGATAATAGCCTTATCTCTGATGGTCTTCTGGGACACAGGCTAGTACTAAGTAGATCCTGTACTAAAGAGATTAAAGGGAAAAGATCTGTACAATGTGTTAATAGCAACAATCGTAAGAAATTTTATATGCTTCCTGCTCAAGGAAGTGACAGTAGGCTCAATGAAGAACACTAAAGCAGTAATGCAGTGGCAAACATTTTACAGCTGTTTTTCTTTTCAGGTTTATTAGCTAATGTATTTTCAGTGAACATTTTAAAAGTATCATCTGTTTGTTTTATTTATTTATTATTTATTTTTACAGTGGAAGTATAAGCAATACCTAGTGCAAAAGGTCGGGACGTTAGGAGTAAGACAAATTTTCCTTATGGTGCAAAAATAGGTAAAAACCTATGTAAGTAAAGTCAAGAACTAAAAACAGAAGCTTATCTGAAGTACACCAGAGGCAATCCATGCAACTCAGCCAATGTTATTCAAAGACTATCAAAATGAGTGATCATAGGAACCTAACCTGGGTACACAAACATTTATCAAGATAAAAGGTTGCTTAGCCTCCAGAATGTTTACTATAATTTTTCAATTGTCATATAATATCCAGTTATTCTTTAGCTCAGTACCTATCCGTACTCCAAAACATTACAGATGGAAAAAAAACCTTAAAAAGTAATATGCTGAAGGCTTTACAAACAATCATTGATATATGTAGAATAGAGTGCTACACTCTTACACTATATGCTTCTTTTATACTATTCCTAATAATCATATTCAGATAGTATTCAATAAGCTCCTGGGGAAAAACAAACAAGTTTTTATGTTTTCTAGGAACCTCAAAAACAATATGTTTGGAGAAAAATTACTTCCATTACCCAATCTCTTATGTATTTTCTACACAATATCCACAAAATCCCAAAGGTGAAATGTGCAGTCAGTCACCTTATGTTGTCTTCTTTATCTATAGTCCTATTTTACTGAAGGAAGTTAAGTTATCAGGTCCTGTCAACCAGACTTTCCTGTGTTATCTCCGAGCTTCACCATCACTGGGTCAGTTTAAATCCTCTCCCAAAGGGATTCTCATCTCCGCCCTGGTCTTTGTAAAATGCAGATTCTGTATAGCCCTGGTCTCACAAAGTCCATACTCCCTGGATTTAAGGCCCTCTTAAAAGAGGACTCTATCTAAAATCCCAGACTAATCACAACACAGCACTACTTACAATCTGTTCTTGCTGTTCATCAAGGCTTTTCAGATGCAGTTTCCTCTTCTGTACTGTCCTTCTCAAACTAGCATCTGAGCAACTGCTAAAATGAGTGGAACTTCTACAGACTACTCAAACTTTATCTGTCAAGCTTTCTCTGATCTACTCAAAGAAACTATTTGCCACTTAGCACTACTTACAACACTGCATATTACTTTATAATTTTTTTTATTATCTCCATGTTTAGAATGTGAGCTTTTTGACAACTGGGTCTTTAGGCTTTTGAACTATCTGGAATCCCTATCTCCTAGTACATGGTGGCACCCAAAGTCTATCTGCTGAATACAACAAGACACCTGCTGTTGACTATTACATTTTGGTGTTACATATTATATATGATGTTCATTTGCTTTTCACTATTCACCACAAAATATCCTACCTAAACTAGGGTTTCTCAACCTTGCTATTATAATATTTTGTGCCAGACAATTCTTGGTTGTAGGGGGCTGTCTTATGAATTGCACGATGTTCAGCAACATGCCTGGCCTGTATAGACTAGATTCTAGTAGTTTCCCCCTAAGCTCTTGCTCTAATCTGACAACCAAAAGTAACTACAAAAATTGCCTAAGGTCCTTGGCAGGTAAAAGCTTTGTAGTAATGAATCAATGGTCTAAAACACCAGATTAAACTGTGAGTAGTTGAGCATGTCTGCAACCTTAGCTACTTAGGATGCTTTTGCAGGAGGTCACAAGTTAAAGTCAGTCTGAGCAACTCAGCAAGACCCTATCTCAAAATGAAGTGTTGCAGACACAGCTTGGTGGTAGACTTTTTGACTCATAGGCTTGAGTCCCTGGATTCAATCCTCAGTATTACCAAATAAATAAAATAAGACACAAAACTGAGAGCTGATATGTTGGGGGCTTTTTGGTTGTTTGTTTTAAGCTTTCTGTTAAACTGGACTTGATGGTACACACTTGTACTCCTTTGTACCTGATGCAGGAGGACTGCTGCAAGTTTGAGGCCAGCCTTGGCTACATAGTCAGTTTAGGCATAAACTACATAGCAAGACCTTGTCTAAAAGAAGATTTAGTTTAACTTACTATCACAGTGATTTTTGTATGACACCTTAAAATTAAGCATAAATAGAGGCCTTAAAATGTGACTTAGAAATACACAGTAAGTAGGAAAATATCTGTTAGTACATCGGTTTTCCTTATGCAAAACAAATTCTATTGCTTTATGTAGTCCAGTAAATCTAACCTTGCCTTTTCTAATTAAAAAATCACTGTCTGCTTACATGCTAGAAGAATGGAAAACAACTTTTCCAATGTCAATTTCTAGTAACCCATGAAAAGTCTGGACATATTTATAATAGCCAAGACCCACCCATCTATGAAATGAGCCAGCTGGGGCTGTGATATTAGCTGTCAACCACTAGGGGCACATCCTATACACACAATAATTGCTGAATAAACTAACTTTGAACATCTATCTATATGCAAGACTTTTAGGTATTGTGCAGAACAAGTAGAAATATGGAGACTATATGCTATATTTTTGGTGGATATTTAATGTGTAATGTTTATTGAATGAAGCAATTAGTTTAAATTGTACTATCGCATGTAAGTTTTTTCTTTTTAAACAATTAAGGATCCTTGCTTGTCTGGCTTGAAGGCAATTAATTTAATTGCTACAGTTGATCATTTTGTTTATTTGTAAATGTTATCAAGTCCAACCTTTTTAGTGCAAAGTCCTGAGTCTGATCCCCAGTACTGCAAAAAAAAAAAAAAAAAAAAAGTCCAACCTTTTTATTTGCTGTACCCAAAATTCATACTCATTCTGTGGTTTAAAGTATGCCATTAATGACTGCTAAAAAAAGGGGGAATACACTGATCATCTAAGGATAATAAACCTATTAACCAGATAATGATAATGAAAAGGCCTATTATTCATAAATAGTGACTTTTATCTGAATGAATCACATAATTTGTTAAGTTTTAAATAGCAAAAAAAGTATCATCAAAACAAAAAAACCACTAAGCTTATGGTACATGGTTCTATTCAACATGGGAACGTTGTCCACATGGTGCATAAAAAATTTCTAGAACTATATGTCATGTGGTCTATTAAAGAAGCACTCTTAAGTGGCAGTATTCTTTCATAAGCTATAAAAAGGGTTGCTAACAAAAAGGAAAATGAGATTTTTGCCAGTTTACTACCATACTAGGGAGACAAAATATATATTAAAAAATAGTTTGGTAAGAGTAATGGAAAAGATAGTTACAATCCCATCTGAAATGTTATCGGCAACTGAGAACATATTGTCAGTCTCTAACTTACATGTTATATCTGTTTCTAAATTGCTGGCTGGAAATTAGATAGCAGAGAGAGAACAAAATGAAAGGCAAAGCAACTGGCCCAGTGCGTGGCACATACAAGTGTCAACAACTGGGACACTAGAACAAAACCCAGGGGTTAAATACTGTGTCTACTAAAACTTTGATGCCCATGCTAAACAATGGGACCGTGGAGTAGAGTATAGAGTAGACTCAGAGATGGGCCAGAGTCAGGGAGAAAGGAGAGATGCCTGAGCAGGTACTGTCCTCCCTTATTCATCACCTATCAGCACAGTTGGATTGAGATGAAAATCTTATATAATCAAGCCAAAACTTCAGGAGGATTCATTTCTTTTTCCTACAAGAAAGTATGCATGTTTTGTGTTTTCAAAAATAATGATAAGTGAGGAAAGAAACCTATTCATGAGAAACTGCAGGGAAGGAAAGTGAAAGTAAGATGGAATTCACACCTTGCTGAAAATAACTCAGATGGGGCCTCCTATCAGATGATCTCAAATTTCTCTGGAGGGTATAAGGTTAGCAAAGAGGATGAACAGGAGGATTTATGTGAAGAAAAGGTATGAGTAATCACTTGGAGAGTATGTATAAGAGAGATAAATGAATAAGACAAACTACTGCATTTAGGAATGCACAAAATGAACTGATTTCATAGCATTTCTGGCTAGATTGAAGCTGAACAATTTACCCGCTAGTGGCAACTCACATGGATACAGAACTGAGGGTAAAGCATGTTACGAGAACAGGAAATTATTAAGTGGTAATTAAGATGAATAGGAAAATCCAGCCCAACATTCTATCAAAAACCACTTACAGATATCTGCTGTGTGAGCTTCCACATTGGGCCCAGATATTCAGAAATGAACAGAGCATAATCCTGCCCCACATAAATTCATATACAACCTCAAGAAGATGATAAAGAACTGAAAGAATTTTGATAGTGAGTCTTTATGATATTTGGCAACTATAATATTTAAAGACCATTTAAAAATTGTTTTCTAGCATCACATATTTAATATTTAAATTATATATGGATTATGAACCACAATAATAAAACACATTTATCTGTACACCAATCACCCAACTCACATCCTAGAATGTGTACCTTTAGATTCATCTACATTCTCCTGCCTAATTTCAACGCTTTCTATATTAAGGCAATATCTAACATAACCAACCTGATTTCCAGCTATTTCTTCCAAACTCTCTATTCTACTTGACAAAGGCTTTCCACAAACTCTAAGTATCCAAGAAAACAACTCTTCTTTCTTGTCTGAAAGAAACAAAGATGTAAGGGAATATTTTATTTGCCTAATAAATGTATTTCTTACAAACATGCTGTAAGACTCAAGAGCTTCCTCTTATAAAATTTTAAATAATTTCTAAAGATAATAAGAGTTCATATGAATGGATGGTTGGGCTAAAAAGTACTTTCAAGTGTTGTCATGGAAACTTAAACTTCCTTGAAAAGTATTTATATTATCTTTTCATTCTGGAAGGAAACATGTTATTTTACCCTGCATTTAAAAATAAGGTTTAGAATTAGCATTTAAAAAGTTACTACCTCAAATAAGATTCTTCTCTTTCAAGAACATTTCTTCAAATTATGGTACAAAACACACACTATAAAATATATACCATTTATAAATGTATAGTTCAGTGACATTAAGCACGTTTACATTATTATACAACCATTACTACCATCCATCTCCAGAACTCTCTTCATGCAAAGCTGAAAGTCTTTCCCTACTAAAAAGGAAATAACACTCTACTGTATCCTCGACACAGCTCTTGGCTACCACACACTCTGTCTCCATGAATTTGAGCACTCTATGGACCTCATACATGTGGAATCCTATAGCTATTGTCCCTTTGGGAATGGCTTATTTTGCTTACCATAATGTCCTCAAATTTTATCCATACTGTAGCATGTGATTAGATTTTCATCTTTTCTAAGACTAAATAACATTACATTGTATATATATACCACATTTTCTTTATCCATTCTAAATGTTGCGGGACACTTAAATTGCTTCTACCTCTTGGATGTGAATAATGCTATAATGAAAAAGAATGTGCAAGTATTTGCAATCCTATTTTTGATTTTTCTATACATACACCAGGAAGTGAGATTGCTGGGATCATGTGGGAGTTCTATTTTTGATTTGTAAAGGAACTTCCATAATTTTTGTATAGTAGCTGCACTTTATATTCCAACCAATAATGCACAGGGGCCCAATTTCCCACAGCCTTGCCAGCATCTGTAATTTATTTTTAATGGTAGACCTTCACATGGCCTGAAAATCCCACTGGATAGGTCTTCTACTGAGGCCATACTCAGTATCATACTCACTTAGAAGGATGCTGGCCTGGAAACAAAATGTGCCAGCAGGGCAGCACAGTCTGTTTCTCATCAAGGGATTTTCCCAGCAGGCCATGCTCTCACCTGGCCCTTCTGATGATAGCTTGGGTTCAAGGCATCAAGATTCACATCCTGTAGGACACGTTGTACGATAGCTCAAGACTTGATCATAACCTTGAATGCCAGTGTAAGCCATAGAGATTTTTATTTTCTTAATTTTACTGTTGAGGATTTCTCAGCAATGAATTAGCACAGCACTGAGTGAAACTCTGGGAACATTTATATGGCAGCAGTAGCTAAAGGGGCTCCAAGTAGAGATTAGTGATGGGAAGACTATTATACTCCCCTCGTGGAACATCAGGGACAGTGGCAGCGACCAACACTATTTCGAGCAATTTAGTATTTGCCAGATACCGCCCTAAGCACTTTTCACTTAATGATTCATCCTAACAGTGTTAATGAGGTAAGTTAGGTACAGACATTATCCTTATATCAGAATAGGGAAACAGGTATGCAGAGGTCAAATAACTTGCCCAAGACCTCATAGCTGTTAACCGCACGGAGCAACATTTGAGATGAGTTGACTCCAGAGCCTGTACCACCACCTATCAGGTATGCATGCTACTATGTCTGAATTTTACAAAAACTCTTAAGGTGTAACTCAGCCCTCCTTTAGAAACCCCATCGTGATGAGGCTGACAATTCTGGCACTGGGTTCAGCAGGACAAACATGTAGGGACACTATATGGGAACAGAAAACGGATCTTAAATAGTCATTGGTACCACTTCATTTAGTGCGCATCGCACACAGTATTCTTCAGACATCATCGCATTTAACCCTCCTAACCTGTAAGAAGCTGTTATTTTTAACTCACATCTTTCAGATGAGGAAATCTGGGTTCAGAGAAGCACCTTTACCTTTTATTACAGAGCTAGTGACAAAATCAGCATCGAAATCCAGATTCAAATCAATCCCAGACCCTTTTCACCATTTCATGCCGAGGGAGGGAGTGATAGGACAGGAACACTCCACTTCTGCTGTCTTCAGAAGGCCTAGGCCCCATTTGAAACATTAAGCCATAGTGATGTGTGCATAGCAATAGCCCTGGCTGTTTCTGTACTGACCTTGAAGTCAAAACAGGGGGGTACCAGAGTGAGCCTTTGTTCCAAGGAATCAGAGCTAGCCTGGGATTTGGGTGGGCCTGAGGAGTTCCACACACAAAGCACAAACATGAAATCTCACGGATCTTAAAATAAAAAAACCAAAATATGGCCCAAAGGGTGCATCAGTACATGGCCCTGCACAGAAAATGGTGTAAAAGTCTTTCTGAAGGGAACTGAAGAAGCTACTGAGGAGCTGAAGACAGCACCTGGCAAGAATCTCAGAACAGTGCTGGATTTTGGAAACTGACTCCACTGGTCTTCTCAACTAATTCCCATATATTTAACTGCCAACTTCCTCAAAACTATTCTCAGAAAAACTGCCATTACATAATGTTAAATTAAGAAAGCAAAACATGAAATTATGTACACAACAACACACTGAAAAGGAACTGATGGTACAATTTTGAGTTTTTACGTCTTTATGTTTTTTCTAAACTTTTCACATTTCCTGTAATATATATGTTACCCTGTTATTCATAGACTTTAAAAGTATATACATATAAACATTAACAGAAATACTTTTAAGCAATACTCGAAAAGATGGGAACAATCCAAATTTTACATAGAGTGGTCTAGTAATTCCAAAATACTCCACAGACTACATCAAAATCACCTGAAGCATTTATTAAAAAAACAAAACAAAACAAAAAACCCAAATTTCCAGAAGCCAAAGGCCGACCAAAAATCTCCCTGGGAGGAGTCTGGGTATCTAGAATCTTGTTTTGAGTAAAGGTGTGTGAGATAATAAATATTTGGGGCTTTTGTCTAGTTGGTTAGTTATTTATTGTGTCCTTTTGAGAGGAGAATCTTAATATACAGCCCAGGCTGGCTTTGAACTCAAGTTCAATTGATCCTCTTGTCTCGGCCTCCTCAGCAGCTGGGATGACATGCATCCTGGCACACCTCAGGAATCTATAGAGTTTCTCTAATGCTTTTAATAAGGAAATCCAAATTACTTCAATTCTCTTTTTCTCTTAAGGTTCTTTGGTATCTTATTTAAAACTTGGAAAATATTGTAATAGAATGTAACCACATAATATTTAATAGAAATTATCGGTAACTAGATTGTAGATTTATACAGCCTAAAATCTCACCATTCACTTCTGCAAACTTCTGGACATCACCCAAGGTTTTCAATTCTTGTCTTGGACATTCTGCTACACATAGTGCTACAGACTTGATCTTCTGGTTTATCAAGTCCAGTTTGCATGGATCCAAAAAGAATACATACCTAAAGCATGGAGAAAAAAAGCTGAAATATGATTTCACAAATTACATTCTGGGTTACTTACTGTGTATTTGACTAAATCTAAAAGCAAAGAACACCTAGTCCACACTCCTCCAAGAAACAGTTCCACAAATGTAATTATATGTAAAGTTTTAGAAAATAATTACTTATCAATATGTTAACAGTAAGAATGGGATAATGAAAGGAATTAAAATTTGTATAATGTTTTTCTATGGTTTATATTTTTGTAATGTGCACATACAGATTTTAAAATTGGAATTCATCAACTTTAGCTTTCATATTGTTATAACTGTACCAAAATTATTATAGGAATATCCCAATACTGTCATAAAACATGAATTGTAGTTCTTATATAAATCATAAATTTCTGTTAATTACTGTATAGTTATAAAAAAATGATTAAATAGGAATATTTGTATATTAATATATTGAATTAAATAAAGTTAAATGAACTACAGAAAATTACACTAACATTTCTGTCATCTAAGTATTAGAATGAAGTGGTTTTAGTTTTATTTTACTTTTCAGAAGTCTCACTTCCTAGAAACAATGCAAACCATACTGGAGTTGAGATAACTGCAACAAATACAATTTATTTGAAATATCCATTACACATAGACAAAATGACCTCCAAATCCTACATTATCTCCTCATACCTTGCACATTCGTAATTTTAAAAGGGAAGA
This sequence comes from Dinomys branickii, assembly GCA_004027595.1. Classification (NCBI taxonomy): domain Eukaryota; kingdom Metazoa; phylum Chordata; class Mammalia; order Rodentia; family Dinomyidae; genus Dinomys; species Dinomys branickii. Next base: position 129,413 of record PVLD010000690.1, read on the forward strand.
TTACTTAGAACTTGCAGAACTACAGACCCTTTTAATGTGGCAAGTAGAGGAGATGACTGAGACTGCAGAGGTATCGTTTGCCCAAACAGCAAGCGAGGCCCAAGGGCTCAGCTGAGACAAGCCGAGCGGGGGCGGTGAGAAGAGGCCTTCACACAGGTGTGCCTCCAGAGTCTCCAGCCGCGGTGTCCATGGAGTTCGTGAATTCTATGGAGCTCATGGTCAGTTTTATAAAATCACATTACCTGTCATCAGCCTTTCCCACAATATAACTCAAATGTGTAACAGGTAATATAACTAAATATAAGAATTAGAAGCCACCGGGCTGGGGATATAGCTCAGTGTAATAAGTGCCTGCCTGGCAAGCACAAAGTCCTGAGTTCAATCCCCAGTACCACAAAAAAAAAAAAAAAAAAAAAGAATTAGGAGGCACTTCTCATTGTATTGGCTATGATCAAGTGAAGAAGTAGGTAAAAAAAGTAAAATCAGTACCTGTGTAGGAGTAGAGATACATATTAAAGGATAACGGAAAACACTAAGTGGAGAGCAAGGGTGAGGAAGGGTACACAGGCGGCCTTTGCAGACAAAGTGACACTGCACACTATTCAGCATGGTGAGGAGGCCAGGAAGCCAGCAGGAAGAGCAGGGATGAGCTACAGTATAAATTACCAAACAAATATATATGTACATTGTCACCTTAGTAATGCCTCCAAACCATTACTGTTCTACATAGATAAAAGAAATGCAAAGAAACCAGGAAAAAAGGATGTGTTTATAGGTGGGATTTGTAGAGAGCTTCTGTGGCTGGTGACAGGGAGTTAATATAAGAATACTACTGTTTCCAGCAAGTTCGGGGTAGGAACGAGCATTCCATTACAACTCTATCTCCACCTGTCCTGTGCATCTGATTAAGCATGTCCATGCCTGGGACCCTGCCCAATGAATGGCATAAAATCAGATTCTGGACAGGGAACACTCAGATTGTCAAGGATTTAAAAATTTTAAATCAACTGTCTTGATCACCACCACAATTAACAACAATGCTATTAACAACACCCCTAAAAATGATGGTAATCAACACTGAGTATTTACTGTGTACCAGGCACTGTCCTAAACTCGGTATATGTTAACTCATTTTATCCCCATGACAGTACTGTGGTGTGTTGGGATGAGAGACAGTAGAACTGGGGTTAAGGAAAGGAGCTGAGCGCATAGCTCTAAGTGATAATCAGTGCCTGAAGAAGGGCCTGAAGAAGGCACTTGACAGCAGAAAAACAGGCTTCGGGAAAAGGAGAAAACCCAGAGGCTGCCAGGGCCTTGAAGCTGGACCTAACCTAGACCAATGATAACCTCCTGAGGACGGATGCATTGCCTGATTATCCCACCCGAAGTAAAAAGCTGGATGGAAAAACTGAAAAACTAAGAAATAAAATTAAGCTCCAAAATGCCCCTAACACCCTCCAAGGCCCGAAGTGCCCCCCCCCCGCACTGCCTTTACTTTACCCTAAAACACATTCCTGTGATTTACCCTAGTGCCTGAGCAGCAGCCTTGTACCGTGCTTTCATCAGACCAACCTGCACGTGCTTTCCGTGTTTCTCTCTCTTAGCAGTTCTCTGGCCTTGGAAAATAGATTTATCATTCTGAACTTCAGTTTCTTTATTTATAAAACTGCATATCACCTACTTATGGTTTACTGTAATGCTACTGATAATTATAAAGCACCTAACATACAGTACACGTCGTGATTTGTATCATTAAGAAATTATTTGCCTCTCACAATTTAAAAACTGATAGTGAAGCAGTAAACAGGACTACAATGCTAACATGTAGTTCTCATTTGGATGAAGAATATATATTTATATATATATAAAACAGTGTTTATACTATTAGATCATTACCCTTGATGAGAAACTCTGGCACAAGGAAAGGACAAGTATAACAGGAACTCTACAATAACTGTATAGCACTGTAAAATTAACTCTGTACCTTTGGAAGTTCTTGTATATAGTTTGGGAAAATCTACAAAATACTGAAATGGTATCTTCAGAAATTTATACACACAAGCATACATAAACACATTTATGCCCCATAGGAGAACATATTAAATTCTCTCTCTCTCTCCCCCTTACACACACACACACTCACACACACACACACACATACACACACACACACACACACACGCACACACACACACACACACACACACACACAATGTGAAAAACAACCTATAGGTTCCAGGTTTAGATTCTGTTAAAACTTACTGGGCCCTGTCATATACATGAGCACATTTGATCCTCACTCTGGTTCCATTTTGCTTTCTTATCAAAATATTTCTCACAAATATCATTAATAATTTTAACTGTTTGACATTAACTTTGAGTATTCTATTTCCAGCATTTTCAAGTTTATCTAATCTGAGGCAACATGTTTACAAATAATTACATTTTAACTAACTAGTACTTAACTGAGTATTTACAGAAGGAAAGTGTTTTTATTAAAGAGATTGATGAATCAGCAAAAACGGTACTACTTTCTTACTGAATGATTTGAAAATGCCCTTAGGTAAATATCCTTATCTTAGCTTCAGTTTTAATTTAATTAATTTATTTCTTTTGGTACCAGGAATCAAACTAAGGACTTTGTGCTTGCTCAGCAGGCGTTGTGCCACTGAGCTATATTCCTGGTCCCTTCAGTTTAAGGTTATGAATAATTGATTAAAATTCACAACTCATTTTTGTAAACAACATTCATATTTTTGTAAACAAAAATAACTGTAGGTGGCAAGTTTTTTTTTTAAATAAATACATAACCAACTCCATAAGCATGGTGTTAGCGGGCCAGGTTACAGGTAGTCTCCCTTTATCTGCAGTTTCGTTCTCTGAGGTTTCAGTTACCTGTGGTCAAGCAAAGTTTGAAAATATTACATGGAGAATTCCAGAAATAAATGCTTATAGGTTTTCGATAACTTCTGTTAGAGTATCTTGTTATACATCTGTTCAGTATTATTATTGATTGTTGTTAATCCCTTGCTGTGCCTTATTTATAGTTAAACCTTCTCATAGGTATACATGTATATGAAAAAAGACAGAATGACAGACAGACAGATAGGATTTGGTACTATCTGGTTTCAAGTATCGCTTCCAGTCTTAGAGAGTAGCTCATGATAAGCGGGTACTACTGTACTACACACAACTGAACACTAAATTGCTTTTCAGTTGGGAAGGTGCAAAGAAAGATTCCTCGAATCCCAACCCATTCTCTCTCTCTCTCTCTCTCTCTCTCTCTCTCCCTCTGTCTGTCTCGGTCTCTCTGTCTCTCTGTCTCTCTGTCTCTCTCTCTCTCACTCACCCACACATGCGCACGCAAATGGTGAGGACAGGAAAGGGCATACAAATTTTACAACAGCTTCCTTGGCAATTCTGGCTACACTTTTGGTCTCTCTATTCATTCTTCCAAGGCAGAAAACCTAATTTAAAATATGATCTAATTTAAAAACAAGCTTTTCATTGCCATTTTGAGTGCATCTTCAGGTAGACCTATTAATAATAATAACTTTGTTAAATTTCACATCTTTTAGAGGAACTGGAATGAATAAAATACCAAAAGTGAGAATGAAAGAAGGATGAAAAGCAGTAAGAGAAAAATACTCTGGAAACTAAACAGCCCAGACACCTGCAGGCATTGGCACATATGACATGCGCACAGCATGCTCACATGACACAGAGAAAACAGATGCAAAGGGAATTGCAAAATAGCCTAGACAAGCTTTGAAAGTAGAAGTTAGGAAAAATTGTTCAGACCACAGGCAAAGCAAATACAGGGGACAGTAAGAAAGGCACAGTAATAGATTTTACAATCAGTGTGGCCTGTGGGACTATTTGAGAGATAAAAAAATAAATTCACTTTTAATTGAAACTTCTGACGTACAATTATGTCTAAAAGGCAAAACATCTAAGCAAAACAGTCTGTGTACACAGTGAACAGGAGGACAGATGCACTGAGGCAAAGGAGGGGCACTCAATCACAGAAGCTCAGGGAGGGACAGGAGCCACAGAAAGAGGTGACTTTTAAAACCGTGTTCAGAGTAAGAAGATGAAACTGCATGACATGATTCCAGAGAAAGTTTACAGCTTGTTTAAACCTCTGTTTTCCTTTTTTATTTACTTCACTGACAACAGGAGAAAGCAAAGAAAATAAGATTTACTATGAATTTACTTAAAGTCACAAAGCATTTTAGGCTCCATTCTTACAACATCTTGATTCAAAAAATGAGGGAATGGCTTAAAAGTTGGGCAACTAAAGCAAAGCACATTGACTGGAGCACCAGAAAGCTGATTATCAAGTGTTACTCTCTCTCATCCAAACTGGAGAGGATAAACGTAACGTAAAATGAGTAGTGGACTGATGATTCTCTGATTAAATCAGGTCAACCCTTTGGTACCCCACAGCAGACAGAGATGGTCTGGCCATGATACAGTGCTACATGGTACATGTAACAACACTCGTATAATAAGGAATAAGTAGGATGATATATGAAAATATTTTTTTCATTCAACAGCTGTTACTGAGTACTCCCCTCCTTTGTATACAAAATCTATATAACAAAGTTTGTGATACATAGTCCAGAAGACACAAAAATATACTCAATCATTGCAAAACCATGATATATGGCAGGCAAGGTTGAGAAATAGCAGAAATTGTATAGTTTTATATGGAGAATAAGGGGTCATTAGAACCATTAAGAAGGAAGAGGCAATGTGTAAGCCACATTTTGAAACCAAGTAGGAATTTTCCAGACAGATGGGGAAGGGAGCACTCTAGGCAGAGAAAACTGCAATGCCTAAAAGCATGAAAGAGCATATTTAAGGAACTGCAAAGAATCTGATAAAGTTGACTATAAGGTGTGCCATCAAAGAGCTCTGTGCTCAGGAGACACAGGGATAGAAGGAGTGGTCTTTAGAATGTGGAGGATCTATCTCACAGCTCCACTCCACTAGGCAACGTGCCCGCAGATGGCCACAGTACAGTGATGCCGCGGTATAAACAGCCCCTTGGTTGGAGGGAGGGAATGGCTGGGGCACAGAATGCTGCTCCAGAGATGAGGCTTTGCCATGAAACTGCCCCCTGCTGCCATGGCAACTCGCTGCTGCAGCTTTTTGGAGCAAGAGGTGGCAAGTAGATACTGGGTCTGCTGGTCACCTCCTGCTGAATTTGGCTGCTCTCCTTCCTAATCGGACGGAAGCCCTGCAGTACTAAAGCCAGAGAGCTGGCTGAGAAAAGCCCTCCACTGCTTTCTGCTTCAGTGAGTCCTGACACACGTCTTCCCCAGAGGGGATTAGAGTGGAGTCTGATCATTTTTCCAATTATTATCTCCTATCAATTTACAATTTATAGCCCCTTTCTACAGAGCATGTTGCTGCGAGTGAATCATGAAAAAGAAAAACACGACAATCTAGCAGAGGTTTCTGATCTTACTAAGTATAGGCTCAGGGAGCCCAGAGATCTATACTCTACCCACAGTGGAGTTCTACCCACAGGAGGCCTTTTCTTTTTGGTAGGGGTGAGTGCCAGCAAAGGAAACCCAGTCATCTCATCTGGGGTAGGGCCCAAGGGCTCCAGGAAGAGCTCTGTTATAATGAGGATAATCTCTGGGGCCGGGACGCCAAAGTTGTTAAAACCCAAAGTAAGCTAACCCAACCTAAACGATTTGAAAGCAGCAACTTGACTTCAAAATTGTATGTCCACATAGTGGTGGAGGGAGTTGGACAATGTTCATAAAAACCCCAATACTGCATGGATCTTGCTATGGTTTCAGTATATGTCCCTTCAGAAATACACATTGAACTTTATTTGTCACTGTGATGGCATTAAGAGGTGTGATCTTCAAGAGGTAACTAAGGAATGGGGCACTACCCTCAGGAATAAATGAATGCTGTTATCAGAGAGTGCTTAGTCATCACAGGAGTGGGCTGCATGCAAAGGTAGATGTGGGCCTTGTGCACGTGCCTGAGCACACACATTCATCTACTCACCATGTGACAACTTCTGCCACGTCAGGACAACAAGAAAGCCCTCACTGATGGCCCCCCAGTCTTGGTCTACAAATCTCCAGAACCATGAGCTAAAAAAGTTTCCATTGATTATAATTTACCCAATCTCAGGTACTACATTATAGCAGCAGAAAATGAACTAAGGGACAGAAACCGTGAGGTAAACCACAAGCAATCCAGCCTGTGAGGCTAGTGATGTCCTTCTACTGATCATAATTTACACAACCTCAGGTATTATGTTACAGCAGTAGAAAATGAACTACGATAGATAGGAACAGAATAGTGAAGTAAGCTGTGGGTAACCTCATCCATATGGCTGATGACATTCTCACTCAGTCCCAAATGCTAGTGAGGAGGAAGAAATCTGAGAAAGAAGTAGCACTTCTCAGAAGTAGTCAACAAGTGAAACCCAAAGACAAACCCCACCAAAGAGAGTAGAATGTTGCCCAGCACCACAGCGCGTTCCCCAGCACTTCTGTACTCATGGACTTAAGAACAACTGCTAAGAAGAGACAATTTCATGGTCCTTTCTGGCAATTCAAAACACTAACAGCTCAAAACAATTTAAAATTGTTAAGGACAGCTAGGAATCAGATCACAACAGCAATACTCAAAGGATGTTTGCCTCTCTGACCTCATTTCCCCCGGTCTTACCCTGGTCTCCCACTAGACTCCTTTGTCCCTTAATCTAGCACATCCACCATGGGGCCTTTGTACTATCTGGCTGGAATGTGCTTTCTTCAGAGACCAACAGGGATAGCCCCTGTACTTCTTTCAAGTGTGTGTCCAAAGTCACCTTCTCAGTGAACACTCTGCTGGCCACCCTGCCTAAAGTTAAAACTCTCTACTTGGAGTACGTCCACCTTTCCTGCTTTCTTTTTCCTGTTTGTCTGCACGTACGTAGGTACTTTTATTTATATACTGTATATATCACTTATTAATCTACTTAATTTCTGTCTCTACCAGAACTTCACCTCCAGGAGAACAGAGATATTTGGCTATTTAATTCATCGTATTATTAATGCCAAAAATAATGTCTGAAACAGTTAAAGAGCACCATAATTGTTTACTGAGTTAAAAAACAGATGGTGACTGTATAAGATTTTGCCAAGTGGGGCTGAGGAGGAGGTAAGACAGGAAACAAGATATGCCAGGTGGTGAGATACATTCTCATTTAATCAACAGAAACTGATTAAAACACCTACTCTGCCAGATGCAGAGCTAACTAAGTATGAGAGATACAATGACAAGACCAAGCGAACAAGTGTCTCCCTTCCGAGTACGCACAAGCCAGAGAGCAGGGAGACAGTCATGAAGCACGGCGCCAGCTGTAACAAGGAAAAAGAGGACAGCAGAGAAGCCATCAGATGGGCTCATGAATAGTCAGGGAGTCTACAAAGGACAAATCTAAAGCGAGGACCTAAAGAGTAAGGACAAAGTGTGGGGAACAGGAGGTAGGAGCAGGGAGAAGGCAGAGCTCGTGCAGGCACAAAGGTAAGAGTACGTGGCACAGGTGAGAAAATGAATGCCAGGAGATCGATCCAGACTGTGATGAAAGACACAGCTGGCTCAACAGGCAAACTGGAGCTCGATCATGTAGGTGTTAAAAATACTTATAAATGGTGTTAAAAATGCAAGGTTGGCATCCATGCTGAAGACACTGGAAAGTCACTGGGAGTTCACTGGTACAATGTGGAGAATGAATTAGAAGTGACCAGCAGACTAGTCAGAAGACTGTAGGATTTCTACCAACCAAAGATGACTTGCACTAGGGTGGGGATGGGAATGAAGAGAAACGGGTTTCAAGGCCTGTTATGTACACTTACAAAAACCTCACAACTGATTTATGTGGAGGGAAAGGGAAAAACTAAAGATGATGTTTATCATCCCTTCCAATCCTGGACATCAGGGTGCCTGGGGTATTCTGATTGGAATCCTGTTCCATTCAAAAGGATAGGAGACTCAGGAGGAAGAAGAGTATGTTGGGGAGGGTGCTAAAATGATATTCTAATTTTTGAAGTTTAAGGTACTTGTAGAGTACCCCAGTGGACCCAGACAATTGGCACAGAGACAGACACTTTAGAATTTTGGAATGATCAGCATACAAATAATAACACCCTAGAAGTGTATGAGCCCAGCAAGGTGAGTATGTGGAGTTGAAATTCCTACCTGGGTGAAATGTGACCCTCCTGAAATTGTAAGGAAAATGTGATGTGCAACGTTACATATATTTTTCTCAAGAGACTTCATATTTCACAGTTTTGAACAGATTACCAATGGCCCCAAAAGAGTAAAATTAAGAGTACGGTGAGGCCAAAAGAAAAACAAAAAGAAGAAAGGGAAGAAGGAGAGCTAAATATGTACTAACACTGCAGAATACAACAAAGGTGTAGAGAGGGAAAAGTATGGAAGAGAAGATGACACTCCTAGTCACCGCTACAGTGTTTGTCTTCTGGTATGTCTTCTACTGACGGAGAGTTCACTGTGAGGATAAACACCAAGAGTCACTGGCTGCAAACTGTCTCTTATATTAAATTGAAACAAGAAAATAAACAAAATGCCTTTAAAAAACATTTTGCAAAACGTATAACAAAAAAAGCCATACTCTTTAGTCTCGGTAAATAGAAAAACAACATCCCCAAACCAATTTCATTGTCAATACTATATAGTTAGATATATTCTCAAAATCAACTTTTCTAGCAATCATACTGAGAAATAATATGTGCTAAGGGCCAATGACAAGATATTTTCTTTTTAACCATTTTGAGATATAAGTACCATAGTTTAGCTGTATAAATTGAGCAAATGTTTTCTAACTGTTCATCCATCATTAAAATATAATTTCAGAATATTTTCATCACTCCAAAAAGAAACTCTATATCTATGTACAGTCACTCCCCATTCTCTTACATCTCCTACTCTCCAATCCTAGGTAACTATTAGTCTTTTTTCTATAAATTTATCTGTTCTGAACATTTCATATAAATAGAAATTTATAGTATGTGCTTCTTTTCCTAAACACAATGCTTTCAAGATTCATCATACTGTAGCATACATGAACATTTCATTTCTTTCTGTGGCTAAATAATACTCCACCTTATGGACATGCCACATTTTGATTTTTCACTTACCAGTTAATGCACATTAATGCTATTTTCCTTTTTGGTCATTATGAATAACACTGCAATCACTTTCCGGTACAGCTTTTTGTGTTGACTTCGGAAGTAATTTGACCGAGTCAAATTACTAAGTCATATGGTAACACTATTTTAATATTTAAAGGCACTGCTAGACTGTTCACCAAAGCAGTTCTATATGTCCATCAGCAACATACGGGGGGACACCACCAATCTTTCCATATCCCCGTCAAACTTTGTAAGTACCTACTTCATAGCTCATCCAGTGCATGTGAGGAGGTGGTTTTGATTTGCATTTCCTTGATGGCTAATGATGTTTAATATTTTTCACCTGTCTATTCATGTACCTATTCATTCATGTATCTGCTTTGGTGAAATGGCCATTCAAATTCTTTGCTCATCAAAATTCTTTTAAATTTGTTGGAAAGATAAGTGTGGGACAGAGACCGGCAGTAGATGTTGAAATGACATTATGAAAAACTCCACAAGAAAAAAATGTAAAAGTAGAGAAAAGAAAAAGATCACACAGGAGAAAATACAGAAATCAAAAGAACCAGAAGTCAAAGATTGGCTGCAAAGAAAACCATGCAAGCTGGAGAAGACAAGCTTGTGACCAGAATGCAGGAATTTGTGAATTATCTGAATTGATTTTATAGGTGCAGCAGTAAGGGTGATGACAAGACCAAACTGTGACCATGGAAAAGTGAATCCTGAAAGCTTCCACTGAGAAATGCTTGGCACTTCCTAGAGCTACCACGTGAGTCAATGAGACAGAATATGAGAAAGTGCTTCACAGATAACACAGATGTAAATTGAGAATGGCTGTAGTTTCACTGGAAGAAGCTTTCATAAGTATCTTCAAAAATTTTGCAAGATGACAATGAAGATGACTCTAATAAATAGCAGCTAATGTTTACAGCACCAGGCACTGTGCTAAGGAGAACGTAACACTGCATTTATTGTTCCCAAATAACCTAGGAAGTGGATACTACCATTATGCCCATATTACAAGTGAAGCTCTTTAGGCTAAATAGCACCACTGTTACTTTCTATAGGTAAACTAGCCTTTGGTTTTCTATCTGTTCTACCCTTATAGATGTACCCCCAATTACCTGCAAAAAAATCTTATCTATCACAGAAAAACTGAAAATACCATTTCCATTTTATTACTTTTATATTAGAGAATCAGTTTGTTCCGTAACTGAACATGCCAACCTTGGTGTTACTTAATTCCTTTATTGCTTCAACCATGTATAAATTATCTCCTCTCTACAACAAAGGTGAGTACGACATTCATTTCAAAATATTTAATTCACCTGGAATTTAGTTTGCATGGTATGAGGTTAAAATAGATCTAAATGTAGCTTTATTACTATTCAACCCAATACTTTTTGCTAAGCACTGGTAGTTTTCAAAGGTTTTACTTTCCTTGGTTTCTCATTTATTAACCCACTATGGGTTTATTTCTTCTATTTCTATTTTTTTTTACCATGACTGTTCTAACCCATTTTTCATTTATAATTTAGTTCGGGTTGTTTTTTCTTTGAGGAGGGGATGCTGAGGATTGAACCCAGGGCCTCAACCATGCTAGGCAAGCGCTCTACCGCTGCCCTAGCCCCTATTACTAAACTTACATTTAGGTAGTCTCATTGCTGTACTTTGGAACAAGTCTTGGTCTAGAATGGCAAAGCCCCTATCTCCTTCTAAAGTACATAATTATTAATCTGGTAATAAGAACTATATATGTAATCTTCACTCATGGAGGAAGAACCTCCACTCCCACCAGTACACTAATTGCCAATTTAAAAATCAGAAGATCACTAGGTCTTGTATATTCCCCCCCTCTTTTCTTCCCACCAAATGAATTCTATCCTCCTGAAAAATTAGTAGATGGCCTCCTCTCTCCCATGTCAAACCTCAGCTGGAATCAGGCAGCAGCTCCTCTTTTACATGGGGCACACATACAGTACAAAGTCCAGTGTTTCCCATTGTCTGATACGCTGTCCGCTTAATGTGATTTACACTGTCTGGCTAGAAGCTTTTGGATTTGCAACCTTTGGTGAAACCCACAAGGTTTTCTTTCTGCCTTCAAAGCCTGAAAGATCACAATTAATATGGTGCTTATTTCAATAATTATAGTCTGCCTAGATTTCTGGTCTAGTCCTTTCTGTACTTCTACATATGGCTCCTGATCTTTCATTGTTATATACGCAACTAATTCTAACCCTTTTAAATTATTTTGTGAACAAGAATGATTTTTAAAAGCCCCCTCCCACCAATTCTTGCCTGTTTTTTTTACTCTGTGATATATACACTAATACCACCACTCAAGTTTTACTCAACATTCTATTAGGATCTTTTTGTGTATGGCACTGGGGATGGAACCCAGGACCTTATGCATGTAAGGCAAGAACTCCCCCACTCAGCCACATCCCCAGCTCTATTAGGACCTTAACTGGCACTGTATTGTCTATAAATTAACTGTTAGTATTGCCATCTTTATTAAGACTAAATGTCAGCAATAGACTACATTTCTCCTACACCTTGTTTTCCTTCTATTGAAATATTATAATCCTCTGTATTTGGCCTTGTTTGTTTGTTTACCCTCTTAGGTTTTATTTTTAAAAACTATTATCTTTTTCATTGTATTTCCTGTATAGTGATGAAATAAATGACTAAATTTACTTAGCAATGCTTTGTAACCTATAAACACCTCATTTCAAGATATGTTTGTGTTGCATCTCCTAAACATTCCATGTTATGACCCACTGTCATTGCAAATAATATTATTGTTTTCTCTAGTGATCTATACTTCTTCCATCTATCTCTTTTATATGATGGTTGCAACTAGTTATTTGAAACAAAGAGGTAATGTACTTTTCTTAGTTGAGGTAAAACATTTCTATTTCTCTACAACATTGGTAGCTGCCCATATTAAAGACTCCTTTCCCTCCTTGAAACTTAAAATCTATTTTCAACGAAGTTGTCTAGATAATTCAATGGGGAAGACATTGTTTTCAATAAATGCCACTGGAATAACTATAATTTTTGTCATGAGTGTTTAGAGGCAATAAATCTTGACTTTTTCCTCATATGATCCAAAAAATCAAATAAAAATGGATCACACACCAGAACATACAAGTGCAATTAAAAACCTCTAACAAAAAGCATAAAAAAATCTTTGTGGCCATGCTTCTTAGAGAGAACACAAAAAGCATCAACCATTAATAAATATAGATAAATTTGACTTCTTCAAATTTAAAAACTTTTCCTCACCAAAAGATGCTATTAAAAAAAACAGAGGGAAGCCAGGTGTGGTGGCATTGCCTCTGGAGGCAGAGGGAGGAGGATCTAGGAGGACTGCAGCAAATTTAAGGCCAGCCTCAGCTAAACAGTGAGTTGAAGGTCAGCCTGAACTGCATAGTGAGACCCTGTCTATAAAAACAAAACAAACACAATAAAGAAAAGGACAAAGCACAGATTAAATATCTGCAACACATAGATGACAAAGGTCTTGAGTCCACATTATACAGGGAATTGTAGATCATTAAGAGAAATGAGTTTTTGTAAAAATATGTGCAAAAATTATGAATATTTCATAAAAGAAGTGAATGGTCAATCACTATTTAAAAAGATGCTCAATATTCATTAGCCAATAGGAATCACTGAGTTAAAAACCACAATGAGATACTACTCCACACCCACTAGAAAAAGACTGACAATATAAGATATAGGTGAGAAGGTAAAGCAGCTACAACCCTCCCATTTTTCTAGTGGAAATACAAAATGGTGCAACCAATTTACAAAACAGTTTGACAATTTCGTCCAAAGTTAAATATACCCTTACCATAAGACTCAGCAATACTAATCCTATGTATGCACCCAAGAATAATGAAATATTTCTCCCCACAAAATCATGTACATAAGTTTTCAAAGCAGTATTATTATTCACGACAGTGAAAAACCATTCCATATATGGAAGTAACCCAAATATTTTTAAAGAGATGAACAAACAAAAACATGTGGTATAGTTATACAAAGGAATACTGCCAAGCAGTTTAAATAGAATGAACTGATATATTTAAAACAACAGGAATAAATCCCAATGACATTACCATGCTATATTAAAAAAGGCAGAAACTACTAACCATTGTTACTCTCCTACAATCTTGTTTTGAAATTTTATACCATTGTTTTTAATGTTTATTTTTCTTTTCTTTAAAAAAAAAGGCAGAAACAACTGTATAGTGTAAGACTCCACACATATGACATTCTAGAAGAGCAAAACTACACCAACAAAAAACAGATGGTTGGTTACCTGGGAATAAGGAGTGGGCAAGGACTGACTACAAAGGACACACAGGAGTTTTTCAGGGATGAAAGAAGTGTGGAGTGATGCATGACTGTCACAGTTACCAAAATTCAAACTGTACATGTAAAATGAGTTAATTTTTACTATAAGTTATACTCAATAAAACTATAAAAATAAAATATTTAAAATTTCCTTTTCAAAATGTACTTTACAAAATTCAAACCTCAAGGCCAGGAGTGGTGGCACGTCTGTAACCCCAGCTAGCACTCAGGAGGCTGAGGCAGGAGGATCGCTGCAAATTCGAGGCCAACCTGGGCTACAGAATGACTTCCAGGCCAGCCTGAACTGCATGGCACGGCCCTGTCTCAAAAAGACACACACATACACAAATCAACAAAATTCAACTTTAGAGTCTCAGTGTGCAGTAAAAATATAACCTTACTCAGAGAGATCTGGACTTTGACCTTGACTTCCAGAATTAATCTCTAAGCTTCAAGGAAGTGTCTTTGTGTACCTGGGTCTTAGGTCATGGCTGAAAATCTACAAAATGATTTAGGGTGAGGGTGGGGCCATACCAGACAGTATCGAGGGTAGAGGCTGACTATTCTAAAGAGAACAACTTCGTGTACACCGAGTGTTTTTTAATCACTTGGTATCAGCTTGACCATAGGGGCTAGAGGCTAGAGGCCAAGTCAGCCATATAGTGGAGTCCTATGGTAAAAATTGAGAACACTGGGGCTCAGATGAGCTTCCCTAGCAGACTCACTCTTGTATTCTGACTCTATATTGCTTCATTCTCTAAGAGCGAGGACAATGGATGTCTTCTCTTTTTACTCCTTTTTGTTGGCTGATTTTAATCTGTGCTCCTTCCTTGTAATAGACTGTAAGCATGAGTATGATAACTTCCAGTGAATCCTGTGAGTCTGGCAAATAACTGAAATTTGGGAAGTCTGTGGGCCTCTGGGTCTGCAAACTGTGTTAAGTAAGGCCCAGTAAGTTGTCAGTACCCTAAAACTCTCACAAGTAAGCACAAACAGGTGACAACCAAGACCATAAAATTCATAGTTGAATTAGTTAATAATTACCTAAAGTATATTACAAAGGTCATGATCACTGAGGTTATATATAACAAAAGCTTTTTACAATCTTTATAGGTATCAAGTTAATCTGGAACCAATTCACACTGGATTGAGCATGTGTATTACTGTCCAACTTAGATATGGCAAATGTACACACCTAGTTGTAAAACACAGAGAATCACTAATTGCACCATCCTTGCTGAACTGGATCTATGTCATCTAATTCTGTTGAGTTTTCATTTCCCTATTTAGAATCTGCAAACCATTCTGACTCCTAACTCTTGCATTTTCTAAGGTATGTAGCTGGATCTCTCTTTCAAATTGCTAGTAGCATTATCCATAGCAAGTCTTCTCCTACATGTAGAATTATACTAGCAGAACAGATGTTACCTTTTTAAGGAGATAAATTTCAAGCTAAAGAGTATTATGGTCACAAAATGTGACAAAAATATTTTCTAGAGATGCCATTATAAATCTGCCTTTTGAAAGTTTAGCTACTTTTACAGCTTTCAGTATTTTCCACGGGAGAAAATGAGTTTTTGAAAACCTTGCACAGCTAATACAGTAGGGCATCATGAATACTTGTGATACTATCCGAACACCTGTATTAAGTCCGCAAACAAGTTGATGTGAGGTATTCATCAAGTCTGCTCTTTTAAGCTAAAATAGGAGAGGTGGTAAGTTAATACTGAAATCAGAGTACTTGATAGAAGTGCTGACATCCTCAAAGGCTTAGAACATCTCCATTTATCCAAATAGATCCCTAAGTGAGGGAAGAAAAGCTATGGGCCTATTCCAAAGAATTCCTCAATAAAAGATGGATAGAACACTTTGTAAAAAATGGACTACCTTTTATCTTCTAGGTTTCTAAATTCCAAGAGACAGAGTCAAGAGCTCCTTCCGTGTGTGCCAGTCTTTACCAGCTCTAGCCTGGCCTGCAGGGGTTCTAATTTATATACTCAGTGCACGGTGTTCCTCAGCCAAGAAGAACCAAGCTTGGCATTTTAATTAGAATCCTATCCTTACTAGCAGCTGTACTCTTAGAGCTATGTCTTAGCCCAAAATATCACATGCCCCACTACCAGCTTCCCTCTAATCATTATTATGTGTACCCTCCTTTAAGAAACCTACTTTTTTGATCTTCCCCCTGAAAAAATGCAAGTCCTACCCTGAACACTCAACCTGCCTAACATAGACTCTAACACTGCCTAAAATTGCTCTGTCCCTGAGCCTCCACACATTGCCAACTCTTCAACTTACACGAACAACCTACAACCAAGATGCTGTCCTGAAGAGCGGTTAGAGAGACTCAAGAATGAGAAAGAAGTGACCCGATGTAATTGGAAGAAAGCAGTCCCGAGCCACTGCACACTGGCCACAGAATATTCAGGCTCACTGTAGAAGCCAAGGATGATTATTACTCCGAGCTGGTAGCCAGCAAGTGTTCAAGTTCTGACCCAGAACGTCCCCCCAGGGCTCATGTGTTCAGAGGTGGGGCTCCTGGAAGGTGGCTAGTCATGGAGGCATAGATGAAACCGCGGATGAGTCGGACCTAAACAAACGTTAGGAAGCGGGGACGGGGCAGGAGGGTGGTCGCTGGGACCGCGACCCCGGAGGGTACTTTTCCCTTCGCAGCTCCTCCCTTGTCCCTCGGCTTCCGGGTACCATGACATGAGCACCTTTGCTCTACGCAGGCTTTTCTGCCACGTTGTTTACGACCACAGACTAGAACCTCTAAAACTGCGAGCCAAAATAAGCCCCTCCCGCTCTGAGCTGTGGGTGTCAGGGCTTTTGCCCTAGTGATGAGAAGGTGACTAAGACCGCGAGGAAGCAGGATCCGAGTCCCACAGCTGTCTGAAACTGAACTGCCAGCCCTGAATGACCTTGGAAGGCCGTTCTTTCCCCAGAGTCACGAGGAAGGACTGCAGCCTTGTCTACATTTCAATTTTTGGTCTTATGAAACCTACAGCAGAGAACCAGCTACGCTGTGCTGTGTACACATTTCTGTTTTGCAGAATTTTATTGCCTTAGTCATCTAGTTTGTAGTAATGTGTTAGAGGAACAACAGAAAGCTAACACAGAGGTAGTCCCAGCTCTACGTCAAATTGCCATACTTTTCTCTCCCTACCAGCCTCCTGTTAGGAGCCCAGGATACTAGGACAGAAACTATAGCACTTCCTCCAGCTGTAATAAATTTTGATTGTATGATGATTTTATAAAGTTCTGCTTCGTCTACTATTATTCCTATGAGATAGAAAAAATTTTGCCTATTTACCTCGAGTATATATAATATTAAGCACCTAAACCAAGAAGATGGCCAAGAATGAATGAATGAACGAATGAACTTAACCAAGCCCCTTTTTTTGACCATGAGGTGTGTCAGTAGCACACAGCTAGTTTTCAATGAATGACTAGTGAGGGCTAAATAAAATAATACCCAGAATTGTCAAGAATAATAAATAGTCCTTCAGTAAACAGCATTTAAATCAGGAAGAGGAGAAGTAAGCACTGTATTAGTTGCATAAACTATACAGGGTAACAAAAGGTCCTTCAAAGCAAGTATTTTTGCCAATTTTATCTGTATTTTTCTAATGCTTTTTCTGTTTCAAACAGGTATAGGCATGTCGACGAGATTTTATAACTCTTCAAAAGGACATGTTTTATACACTGAATAATAAAATTTAAAGATACACGGATATATGGGATAACATAGGCCAGAGAGTGATCACTTCAACAGTGAACATGTTCTTCACATTGGTACAATATCACTACCAGCTCCCTAAATAATTCTTTAAATAGATTCGTAACTAGTTAGCAATCACAGCATAGACTAAAACCAGGCATTAAATCTATACAACTCTGAGCTTTAAATGTTATCAGTGGCCACTGAAGTCTTATCCTATATCCATGAAGAGATTGTAAGAATGGTGAGCTTCTTTGACACTACTATTAATGAAACAAACTAAAAACTAACAGTATCCCATTTCAAGCTAGGTACTTTTCAGTAAACATTTTAAAAACACACATGGTGAAAACAAAGCCTAAGTATGGAATGAGAATAGTGCTGTTCATCACCACAACTTATCTGGCAGAGAGGGAAACGGACAAGAAAGGCTTCACATTTCCTGCCCCTTCTTTCCACATTCCTCTAGGAGTTTTTCTTAATATTCACATACTGAGATGGAGGGAGTCCAAAAATGAAAAAGGGGAAAGCAGAATCACTACATAGCTCACCAGAGACAGTGGAGAACATTATGCAAAGATCACTGGACTGTGTGTGAAGGGGAGAGTGCACCTGCGATTACAGTCAGTTCTCTGGAAGTGAGTTCTGCATGTGTGGATTCCCGCAACCACGGACTGAAAATATTAGGGAAAAAACTGCATCTATACCAAACATGAACAGAATTTTTCCTCATCAGTACCCTCCAAACAATAGTATGACAGCTATTTACACTGTATTAGGCACTATAAGAAATCCAGAGATGATTTAAATTATACACAAGGATGTGCACTGTTAGTTTCAAATACTACAGTATTTGTATAAGAGACTTGAACTCCGCAGCTCTCGGTATCTGTGTGTATGTATTCGTGTGTGTGGAGGGGGTCCTGGAACCCTTCCTCCCTGCATGCAGAGGGACAACTATAATTACACTTGTCTTCATCAAGTTATACATGTTTTCTAGACTCGTTTTTCACTCATAAAGTGTAGGGGTGCAGTGATCTCAGAGGCACTGCTAGCACAAATATTATAAGCTGTAAGCTTACAATAAGGATGAGAACAATTAAAGGAAGTAAAATTCATACTCCGGTTCTTTCTTCACTTGACACCCTGCTAAAGATACTGCAGAACACTGGGGAAAAAAGTGTCACATAAAATGCTCTCCCTGCAGACTATACTCACACATGGCTATCATTATCCTCCTTGGACCTCGAATTCCTTTACCTCCTGTTAACACGTATGATCTGAAATTTGAGAGGCATTGCAGGGCTACAGAGCCTTTATCAGTGACTGAGACTTTAAATGGCTTCCTTAGAAAAAAGATAAAAAGGAAAATTTGATGTGTGCAAAAATATATCTTTAGACCTTCTATGTAAAAATCAATACTGATGTGCCCTACACTGGGAAAATTTCTCACAGTAATGAAGAATGTGGACATAAGCAGTGTTAGATTTTTGCAGAATGAAGGCAAAATTCAAGTGATATTATACCTAAATCAAGACAGCTAAATGCAGTTCCATATTCTAATCTGGCTTTGCAATGATCTATAAATACTGAAAGTCACTATCTCCTCATCACATCCTCTCCCTGTCCTGGGCACCAGGAATGGGAATGTTCGTGGTAGAAAACATGACACTTTACCCTGTCCTGATCTTCTTCCCAGGGGCTAACAAAGCTACTCATTATACTAGCATAGTTCTTAAATTTACTAATTCAGGTATCCTAAATAAGAGCATCCCTGTTTTGTCCAAACTGATATAGACGATGTTATGGTTTGGTTCTGGGTGTCCCCCCCGCCAAGCCTCGTGTAGTCATGGGGCGGGCTTTTAGAGTTTATGATTGAATCAAGGTCCAATGCTGGGATTATGGGTGTGAGTGCTACACCTGCCCTGTAGTTTGCAGACAATGTAAGGGAGGAAAAGAGGCTGCTTGCTGTGGCTCCTCCCTTTTGCTCTTGTTTGCTATCTTCTGTTGCCATGAATGGTTGCCCTCTGCCACGTGCCACTCTGCCTTGGAGCCAGCCAAGTATGGACTGGGACATCTACAAACTGTAAGCTAAATAAACCTTTCCTTAATTTTGGGTGTTGGGTATTTTGTCTCAGCAATGAGAGAAAAGCAGCCAAGACAGAAGATAAGCAGCTTCCTTTATGGGAAGATTTTAGTAACAACTGGGCTGTCTCTAGCTTCCTGTTTTGAGATATAATTGTACCCAGACCTGCTCCCAACATACACTTCTGCCAAGACACAATATCATCCATCAGACCCTCACCAGAAGCTGAACAAATGGAGCTGACTAACTTTAGATTATAAACTTCCAAAACTGTGAGCCAAATAAACCTTTTTTCTTAATAATAATAATAATTAATATTATTATTTTTTATCTAAAAGAGACAGGTACACCCTAAGGTTGCTTACACATTATAGATGTAGATAACTATTATACAATCTAGCAAAAAAGACATATGTTTTGGGACTGTCAATCAGAGTTAAAAAGTACAAAATATCTTGGTTCAGGAAATTCTTCCCACAATTGTGGTTGCAAACTGAACTGGATGAGAACAGAATCAAATTTTCCCATAAAGTCAATATTGAACCTAACCATTGAATTTGATTTGGTTATCATCCAATTCAGTTTGTGACCAGACTTGCGGAAAGAATTAAGATCGTGAACCAAAGTACTCCTATATTACCACCACCCTGCTTCTCACCAGTGAGAAAATAATAATAAACTCTAATGATGTTATGGAGTATTACTACCAACATAGCTCAGTTATAAAGCAGCCATTCACCTTTTTGGGTTTTAATTGGAACCAAAAATATCTCATACAATGCTTTAAGGAGGTCGTACATTAAGTAACCTATAAATTCCTTTAGTCTCTGGCATTTTTGGTTCTAAGATAAATGAGCATTTCTGAGTTGACCCAGCCTTAGAATCTTAGCTATAGCTTTGTTTCTGTGCAGAAAAGTTTTAAATGTCTCCAGTAGCAAACTTTAAAATCAACTCAATGTATTTGAAGTGGAGGCTTTTGTATATCTCATAAAGTTCTGTCTGCAACTTTCCTATGTACCTTTATAAACTATCAATTTAAGATATTACACAGAGAAAAAGAACGCATTACAACTGGATGCTATAATGAAATATTTTTTCTTTACTACTAATGGAATTCTTAGTCATATTGACATCCCAAACATTCTGATTTAAACAGGTCAAAAGTGTTGTCCCTCCCATTTCTCTTTCTTCCTCTCCTTATTACAATTGAAAATGTCTTTATTAAGGAATGGCTGGTGCTCAAACGGAGGACTTCTGGAAGACGTGGTGTTTCCAGGAGATGCAATCAGGCAGAGGGCACAGCCTCGACACCACCTCTGTTCTCCCTGCTTTCAGCATCCACACTTTTGTGCCATCTTTTTCCCTTGGGTTTGGGTGGGGCCTGCACAGATGATGGACATTGCTTTTGTGATTACAATGGTAGGACTGCAACTTCCATGGACTTTAAACTGCCACGTGGAAAGGCCCATGGGCTGCAGTGAGAACTGCCTCCAGCAACTGCCAGCACAGACCTCACATTCTCAATCCAACAAATCCCTAGGGAACTGCATGCTGCCAGCAACCATATGAGCCTGGAAGTGGAGCCTTCACTTCAGATATAATCCCAACCCCAAATGGCACCTAGTATGCACACTGGGCAGATGCTGTGAAGCTGAAGACCCAGGCAAGCCACATCCAGATTCCTGACCCATGGGAATGGAGATGATCAATGCCATCTCCTGGTAAGCCACAAAGTTTATGGTACTACTATTACCTAGCAACCAACAATTAATACAGACAGATGAGAAACACAATACAATTAGACAGCAAATTGAATAATGAGTATGAGATAGAAAAGTTTAGGTAATCAAAGTAAAAAGAGTTCACTATGGAATGAGGTTAGTTTTGAGAAATTTCATAAAAAGGTTAGTTATGAGGCTCAGCTTAAGTGCTGCAAAGATTCTGATTGGCACATGGGAAGAAGGAATAACACAGAGCTAGAATTGATTGAGTATCATGGACAATAATAAACATCCTGAGAAACAGTGAGAGAGGACTGGGTAGGTGCAAGGAATGCAGGCTGAGGAAGGTCTAAATTGGCAGGGGCTACGTGGATTCATCTTTGAATCTGCAGCATGTATACCACAATGGGCTGTTTGTAGCACTGAAAGTTTTAAAAAGTTCACCATCATGGCTATAGACAGTATTGCAAAAGGGAAGACTCTGGAATAGAGAAAACAAAGTAAAAGCCCTATTTTCAATCATTTTATCACAGTATAAAGGATGGAGCAGATTAGAGTTAAGACCAAGAATAGACATACTAGAATAATAGTCTTTAGAGAGGATAACAGTAAGGGAAAAAGGGTCACACTCATTAATAATCAAAGACACACAAATTAAACCTATAAAGTACCATTCTTTGGTCTATCAACTTAATGGGAGAAAACCACATAATACTAGCAAGATAAAGCAATCTCAAACACTGTTGGTGGGAATATAAATGGAAGTCTCCAACAATATGTATTAATAATCATAAAATATCCAGATCCTCAATTCAGTAATTTATACTTCATAAGCACCCTCCTGAAATAAATTTATTTACCTCTTCAGTAAGCACTTAGCTGAGTACCAATAATGTTCTAGGTGTTGAGGTGGGCCCTAGAGATATGGCAGTGAGTAAAACAGGCTTAACTGCCTCTCTTAGGAGAGGTACACTTTCTTTTCCCTCCTCTCCCAGTGCTGGGGATTGAACCCAGCAACTAGCACATGCTAAGCAAGAGCTCTATCTCTGAGCTACATCCCCAAACTGAGAGGCATACACTGTACAAATTATCAAAACATAAATGTATAATCACATATGTTGTAGGACACAGTGAGAAAGTACTTTTAAATTGTGAGATCAAAGAAAATCTCTCTGGCAAGAACAATTGTGTTGAGAACTGTACGATGAATAGAAATTAGCCATCTAAAGAACAGATGGAGTTCTGCTTTATTTTTTCTAATACAAGAAACAATATTCATGAAGGCAAAAGGGAATTGATTTCACCCATGATTTTCAAGGATTCAATGACTAACTTATTCAACAGACATGAATGGAACAGGGCTGAAGATAAGGACTTTGAAGAAAGTGATCAAAGTCAGGCTGGAGTAACAGCACATAAAACAGGCACAAAACACTCTATGGATGGGCCTAAAGTTTATGATGAAGTCAAAGAAGTAGAGAAATATTTTTTATTTGTTTTTTGAGACAGTGTCTCACTGTGTAGTTCAGGCTGGCCTTCAACTCACAGCGATTCTCTTGCCTCAGCCTCCCAAGTGCTGAGGTTGTGGGTGTGGGCACCTGGCATGAAGTACAGAAAAACGGGTACAGAAGAAAGCCAGTGTATTTGACACAGGAGGAAAAAGATGAAATAAAGTTAACAATCACAAAGACTACAGCGTTCCAAATCCTAACATAGACTTACCTGAAAAAGTATATTCAATGATATAATATTCATTGCAAATAATTACCATTTATATGCAGATGGGTTAGCACTAAAAAGCTTATAAGGCAAAAAAGAAGTAGAGATCAAAATAAACTTTAAACATTTATATATGAGTTAAAGAATAGTTATAATTGGGAAAATATTTTCCTTATACAAGAATGGCTTTCAACTATGCTAAGCAGTCAGAGAAAAAAATGACCATTTTCTTGGAATAATATGCTGCTCCTCTTTGCAGGAAGCCTAAGATACACAGAAGAATCCAAGAATTACCTCCCTGGCTTGAACCACCATGAATATGAATAGTGACACACAAAACTTTGGATGAAGACATTTGAAGTCATTAGCAAGTTAAAAGTAAAACCATAAAAATGATTATAAGTGATCAGTGAACCTAAAAGAATAGAGCCCTTTTTCTTATATCTCCTCAATCATGTAAATAATAATATTTTACATTTGGCATAATTCAACAGCATGAAAGAGTTAAACAATATTTTGTACCATAGACGCTATCTTAAAAAAGGAAAAAGGTATAGAACTCATACTACTTTTGCAACTTCTGAGTTCAAAACTATTTCAAAGTAAAGAGTTAACAAAAAAGATATGGATAGATTTGCTGCAAGAAATAACATGAAATCTAAACTCTGTTAATTTCATGAGGCAATCATAAACAATCCTTCCAACGGCTAAACATCCACTTTTCCCTTCTAAAGCGAGGCAGGTGCACATCAAGTAAGAAGTTCGCAGTCTTCCCTGGATGCTGTGGTACCCACCAACTGTATGAACTTAGGAAAGGCCCCTCCATCTCTCTAAGTCTCTGTTACACCTCCCTCACAGGATGGTATGTGCTTGTCAACTATGGCAGAAGACACAGATATTCATTACTATTATTTAAAATGTTGTTAAACTACATTACTTCTTCTTTATTAAAGGAAGGTGTGTTTATTTAAATTTCTTCAAGTCTATGAAATAATCAAGTTAATCTTACAGAGGGTGATTTAACTCACATGATAAAATGATACATAGATATTTTAAATGGCTTCCCTGGAAAATGCTGGATACAACCTAAAAATGTTTTCATCTGTTGAGTGTTTACCTATGAAGTATATTAGGCCTGCTACTTTAAAAGTTAATTTTGTTGATTTTGATAATTTGCGTTTTTTTTGTTTTGTTTTGTTTTTTTGCGGTACTGGGGATCGAACTCAGGACCTTGCACTTGCCAGGCAGGCGTTTATGCCACTGCACTGTATCTCTAGCAGTTTTGTTAATTCTGAAGACCTGGTTTGGTACTTAAAATATTCTGACAAAGTTAGATGGAGTATGAATATACAATTTCAACAATTATATTGGCATCATACATAAAAGATATTAGATGAAATAAATTTTCTCCATAGACATTAAAAATTGTAATAGCTCTCTCAAAGAAAAAAGCAATTAAGAATTTCATGAAATCCAAAAGATGACTATTGAGAACCCAAAACAAATTTTGCAGCCTGACAAGGAAAATGTATTTTCTATAAAATAGGAAGTTGGTATACACTTATAAATGACTCATCACTTAATGTTACTTTGTAACTTTAATGTTCCAATATCCATTGTCATCCCTGTCTCCCATTACATATAATCTTAGGAAGAAAACATTATGTTAGTTTCTGGGTTAAAGTGTAGTGCATAACCCGAAGGTTAATAGGGAAATAGTGTATGAGTAATTCTCCTAAATGAAGTCTTTACCCATTAAAACTTCATGGTACCCCAGTATAAAATGGCAGCTAATTTCGTTTTCTGGGGAATGTATTTGTCGAAAGAAAACAGGGAAGATTGAAGTATACAATTTAGAAAACACAAACAAAACACACCAACAGAAGTCATGTAAAAGTAATCAGTAGATAATACTTTTCAAAGCAGTGAGGAGAGCAGAATTTCTCTGCGCTTCCTTCAGTTTCCACGGTGGTCGACATTTAGCAAGCCTACTCACTTCCGGTGGGTGTGGTCCATGCCGCTGTTAGGTATTGCTTCCAACTTTGCATTTTTCTGCCCACAGATATTTCCATAGCTGTCGTATCCTGACACTAGTCTCGCTGCTGCACCTGTTGCTACTGAAAAGCCACAAATAAATCCCTAGGGAAGAAACAGAAAAAAAAAAAAACCACAAATAAACCATTTCAATAGCAACAGTCACTACTTGATACGATAATGAGTTTCTTTTGTCTGTTGAAGGGAACAAAGAGCTGTCTTTCCTCACTGGAACACTGTTCCACTGTTTTTCTTGGATTGCATATGAGCAGCACAAAGAAGTCCACAGGGAAATACTATTTACTACTGTAACAAAACAGGTCCCAGGCTTTTACATCGTAAGACTGTCTTTGCTTTTCATATAATAGTAACAGCGGCTTCTCTATATTGAACATCTGCCCTTTCCCAATCTCTGTACTAGGTACTTATCATACATTATCCCTAATCCTCATGATGATGAAACTGAGACCCAGAGATGTTTTAGGTTACATAAGGCCACAGAAACCAGCAGAGATCAGAGCATAAAATCAACCCCAGAATTCTTCACTTTTCACTTTTATTTGCTTTTAAAGGGATTCTGTTAAATGAACAACAGCAGAGGTTAAAGAAAAAAAGCCAACAAACAATAGGTACCCTGGACTGGAGTCATTATCACTTCAGTGCACACAACACTTTTGTTTCCTCCCTGCAATAAAGCTGTACACAAGCCAAAGAATTACATCATGAAGAACTGCCATCCTCTTCATCCTGGAGCCCGGAGGACAGTAAGAAGAACTGGCTCTGTCCACTGCAAAGGTCATTTCATGGGAATATGCTTCATCCCAGTGGCAGAGGGAAATGGTAGGTACTTCAAGACCACATCATGCTTGCTAGTCAACTATGCACTGCCCAAAATAAAGTACTACAAGCCTACACTGGATCTCAGGTTACTAGGCATCAGTCACCAGAAACAAGGTGAATCACTCCTGGTAAACTGGTTGGACTGGGAAAAAAGACTGAAGTTAAGAAATGCTGTGCAAAGTGGTCATTAAAAGTGTAAGTTTTTATCTTCAATAAAGTGGCTAAGAATACAGAGACGACCACTGTTTACTTGATCACAGTCAGCCATCACAAGCAGTTCTTACCTCAACAGTGCTGCTCTCAGGCTGCAGTGATGAACACTATGCTCATGCCCAATTCCTCAGAGAACAACAGTTCATCTGCAAGTGTACTCACCTAACAAGCCAAATGCTTTTTTGTAAACAATCCTACTTTTTCTTTTTTTTTTTTTACAGTACTGGGGATCGAACTCAGGACCCTGCGCTTGCTAGGCAAGCACTTATTCCACTGAGCTATATCCCCAGCCCCAATCCTACTTTTTCTGAGCAGGTCAGAAAGGTGAGGGAGAAGAGAGCCTGCTTTGCTCAGCAGACGCTTCTTATAACTACCCTTTGTGAGACTATGAGCTCTGGGTTCAGGTAAATCAGTGTGAGCAACAGACTACTGATGACTCCATTTTCTGTTCCTGTGGCCTGGGACAAACTTGCTTAATGCTCTGTGCTTCAGTTTACCCTGTATAAATTGGGGCTGAACCCACTTACACAGAGGCTGGTGTGAGAATTACATGAGAAAATACAAGTAAATTATGTATCTCCATAAATATTAGTACTCTTCTGCCTTAAACAGCTAATTCGACGCACTTGCGTCAGAACAAAGAAGGGTCAGGGAGAGCTGGTTAGTACTTATTCATTCACACTGCCCTACTGTCCCTCTTTCTCCTGACTTCTCTAAAGATACTGTAGGGCAATTAGTCCCACTTCAGAATTTCAACCCAATATGTGCAAACCAGATTAGCATACTATTTTATAAAATATGCTTGAATCTCCAAGTAGGAAGCCCTGCACTGAGGAAAACCTGGAAAGAGAGATAATGTTAGGAAATTTTAATAGCTAACTTTCTTCTGTAATTTGGATCTGAATGTCCCCAAAGGTCCATGTTAAAGTCTAGGACCCAAGGAACTACTGGGAGGTAGTAGAATCGTTAAGATGTAGACCTATTGGAAAGCGTCCAGGATAGTGGGCACATGCCCTTAGAGGGCTCTTTGGAACCCTGGCCCTGTCTTTTCCTCTGACTTTGAAGTGAGTGTCTTTCTTCTGTCATGTGCTTTTACCACAGCGTGTCATCCCAGGACCAAAAGCAATGGGGCCAAACGATCATGTTCTGAAACCTCCAAAACTGAGTTATATAAACTTTTTCTCTTTTTAAGTTTACTAGCTAGGGTATGCATTATTGTAGTTAATATACTTCTTTATAGGAAACATCAAGGAGTAATAGAAAAAGAATGGACTTAGTATTCAGTAAGGCCTGGGCTCAAACTCTATCAATTACTACCTATGCAACTTTGATCCAGTTACCTGATCAGAATCTGTTCCTTATTCATCTACAATACAAAGCAATACCATCTATCTCACAGCCTAACGATGAAGACTAAATGAGATAACTTGTATCCAATTGCTAGCTAAATGCTACATGGCAAGTGATCAATAAAGGGTAGTTGTTAGTGGTAAATCTGAATGAGATGGTCTGACTAAAATAGGGTAGCAATGGTAATTGGAAACTGAAGAAAACCCCTTTAATTTTCTATTTTAGAAAAAAAATTTCTGGGTAGAGAAAGTGAGAAACAATGTCAGTAATTCTGTCATTATACAAAAATATTTCCATACCACAATTACAATCTTCTTTCATTACTACTGTAGAACAGTAGAATTTTACACTAGTAATGTTACATAATTAAAAGGTTATGTTCTTCTTTCATTTTTCAAAGGAATTTTTTCTCATGTTTGATAAGTACTACCAATTCCTTTAAACAGTTTCTGGTTTCCCTTTCTGACTACTTTTAACAGTACAGTTGAATGTGTGTGTAGATTTTTTTCTTTATTGTAAGCCATATCTTCTCCCTCTGGAAGGCCGGCATGGTATAAATTATAAATGTGACAAATGTATACTAAAATGGGACCCTGACATATTTCACATAGGTTACTTAAACTTCTTAGTAGCTTCCAGAAGCATTAGAGAGCATGAGAAGCTGTAGGAGGAAGGAGAATAGCAAGCTAATAAGATGGGAAGAAACCATGACTATTATCGTAGGGACTTCCCATATGGTACAAGCACTAACAGTGGGGAACTAGGCCAAATGTAATTAAAATTACAATCTCCTTAAAAAGGAAAATGCTAAAATCCAAACGCAGGAAGCAATATAGTTTCAGAAGAAAAAAAAATTCAGTACATAAAATTAAAATGGGGTGAAAAAACTTTACTAAATAGAATCAATAATTTAATGGATCCAAATAGAGAAGGAAATTGCTTTAATGAAGCAAATGATAAGAATGATGGAAGAACCTGTTACAAGGGTGGAGTAGGAAGCAATCTCGAACAGGAAAGTAGGCTTATCAGTGAGGAGGAGAACCGGGGCTAAAATCATAAAACGACTGAGCTATTGAGGTGCCTTCAGCACTGCTATTGTAAGGGAGAGAAGAAGAGCAGAAAAAGCCGCTCCCAAACAGAGGTGACTCAGATCAGATAAAGACATACAGGGATGGTGGGTCATAGGAAAGACTGGGCAAGTAACAAGCACTTTGCCTAAGTGGGAAAAAAGGTAATTTGCGAATTAAGAAACTGTACTTATCATAGGGTGTAGCTCTACTTAACAACTTTGGTTTAATTTCATTCATGATTAATCAAAAAATAAGACACACTTTTATTTCACCAGCATGTTTGAATTTCACACCTAGAACAAGCAATTCACAAGGCAGATGGCCTTTTGGTGGGGCATCAACAAAAACATGTATGTGGAATATGAAGCACTGCAGTATGTGAATGTGACAAAATGCTTTAAAATAAAAAGATGGAGATGGTTACAGTCATCTCCCAGGAATTAATAAAAACATATCTTGAAAATCTTTTTTCTAAACACAATCTCATTTACCTACATATACACTGTATCTCAATCATGCCTGGGGTGAATAACTGATTTGTAAAACCTCAGGGTAATAGTTGGCTTCTGTTCCTCTTTTTCTGAGAGCTCTGAAACAAAGAAGGTACTAGGACCTAACAGGTAAGATTAGTGGATTAGCTTGCTGCAGAAATAATGTTTATACCATCAAACAAACAAAAAATATTTTATCAGTGTACCAAATTTCTGGATTCCCTTAAGGTTTAATAGAATACATTGCTTTAAAATAAGGAAAGAAAAAGAAAATAAAAATATTAAAGCCTAGGAAACACCTACTTCCTAAGCATTTAGTGAGCATATACCCTGCAAGACATTAAAAGAATGGAAATAGTCTCAAAAGAAAAAAATAATGGGGCATGAAGGGGCAAAAGCAGAAAGGCTCAAGTTGCATGGATAGCTAGAACAAAGAAAAAAACAAACAACAGCAGCACGAAAAACATGGACAGGAACACTGAGAAATGGTCTGGCTGTGCCTCAAACATGCCTTACGATCCTAGGCAGGAAACCGAACTCTCTGAGCCTGTTTCCTTACTTGTCCAAAAGATGGGACTGGGTTAACCTCTTAAACCATTTCTCTTCCAAAAATTTATGATTCCAAGGGAAAAGCGATATACAACAAGATTTTAAAGAGCATACTCGAAGGACAGATTTGTTTGGTTTATTACAGGGACTGAGGAAACAAAGCCAAAGTAGATTAGGAACAAATGGATTTAACTGAACTGTGTATTTCAAAATGGTTAAAACAGTAACTTGTATGCTATGCATGTTTTACACCGAGAAAAAAATAGACTTAACAAAAGTAGGTAGTTCTCTAGATCAATTACAGTCAGTAATTTCTGGCATGCTGTTCTCTCTATTCTAAGATTCTAGCAAAGAACAGACCATCAAATAGGTGACTAAATACTGCAGTGAATCTCTCACTTTGTGCTGCACACTCAACTGCAGTTAATGAGGTAGAAATATCATGCCCCAGGAACTAGACTAATGCTATAAAATAAAAAGGTCCTTGAAAGCAGTGTAAAGGGACAACCTTTTCAGTGTCTCCCAAACTAGTCTTAGGCACGATCATTCTTCAAAATCCCAACCCTGAAAATTCTACATGTTCATCCTACATTTCCCTTGCCTGCATCTACTCAATAATAGAACTATCTAGTAGACTACACTCAAGACACAGAAAGGGTTTTCTTTGGTTTCTCCCCATTTACGCCCCTCACCCAGGCTTCCCAACACCACACACTACAGGAAAGTGTAACGCTAAGCTATTTGGTCAGAGTCTGAGACATTCATGAGATCACATCTCACTGACAAGCGAGGTTACTGTATCCCACTAGGCCATGTTCTGAATAACAACTTTGTTGTTCCCAATTCCAAGCAACAAAGTAGAGCCTGCCTCTTTAGGCCTTCTTCTCTCTTGGGATCAACTGGGGCACTATGAAATCTTAGTAAATTGTTGGACATATCTCTGAGCCTCTTTCCTAACCAGTAAAATGGGGAAGTTGGTAACAGCAGCCTATATTTCCTTGAGTGGTTGTGAGAATTAAATGAGTATCTTGAGCCATGTGCTAAGAATATCCTACCCACAAGTCAACCAGCAGTGAGTTTTTTCCACAGCAGGCACTCCTGTTAGGGCCTCCAGTCTCCTTTCTGTCCTGCCTCTTTGTGGTAAGCTCATGTAGATTGCAGTATCTAGACAGGTTTCCATTCTCCTTTCCTCTCTTTGCAAACATTCCTCCTCTGGAGAAAGAATAAAGACTGACCTGGATGGGAAGGAACTTTAGCTGACAGGGTCCAAGTCATTTTTATAACTGTTTTATTGGGCATAATCAGGTGCCTGCTCAGCTACTGATAATCTCACCATCTCACTCTTGTTCCATGATGTGTACAGAAACCACAGGAGAGAACCCAGAAGAAATTCAGATAGGATTTAAACTGAAAATCTCTACCCTTAAATCCTCACACAAGACCCTCATGGTCATTTCATTTGTCTCTTGCTTGCCTTCAACATGACAACTACTGATGTTGCCCATCCTATTTCTTCAGTCTACCCCTCTCCCTTACCACTACCTAATTCCAAGTAGTACTCGACTACCTCAGCAACTGCCTCAGCCTCCAAAGTACTCTACTAAAATCTCTTCCCGGGCCAGTGCCTGCTTGGCAAGTACAAGGTCCTGAGTTTGATTCCTGGTACAAACAAACAAACAAACAAACAAGAAATCTCTTCTCCATTCTAAGCCAACTTTAGCACTGGCTGCCATATTTCTACAATCAGTCATGCCACTTGTTAGTCAGCACCTTTCTGTGGCTCATCAGGATTTTAAAACAGAATCTCCACCTTAGCTGAGCACCAGAATTACAGAAATTATATCATAATCACTGCGGGGGATCAATGAATAAGATTTTTTTTTTAACATTCCAGCTGATTGCTAACGCACAGCTATCACATTACCTTAACTGAAAATAGAAAAATTGTGTTTCTTTTGGTTTTTCATTTGTTTTTGAGACAGGGTCTTGCCATGTCATCCAGGCTGGCCTTGAACTCTCTGTATAGCTGAAGATGGCCTCAAATTCATGGCAATTCTCCTGTCTCAGCCTCCTG
Source organism: Dinomys branickii (assembly GCA_004027595.1). Taxonomy (NCBI): domain Eukaryota; kingdom Metazoa; phylum Chordata; class Mammalia; order Rodentia; family Dinomyidae; genus Dinomys; species Dinomys branickii. The sequence continues at coordinate 160,822 of PVLD010000690.1, forward strand.
AGTGCTAGGATTACAAGCATGTGCCACCATGCTCAGCTGAAAATAGAAAATCTGAAGTGCAATGCTACAAGTAATTTCTTAGAGTAGGTAAGTATATACACTAATTTCAAAATATTGACAAAAGTTCAAATATGAAAGATGACAATTCTCAACAAGGCTGATAACAACTTATTTTGGGAAACCTCCTAGGTTCCAGGTAATACCCTAAAAGTAAGGGAAAAATAAAGCAGTACTAATAAAGATGAGTTTAAGGCAAGATCTTAAAATATTTAAGAGCTACAGAACAGGTATCAGTGAATGAGCAAAGAACTGCAAGTAAAGACACAGAATAAGGTATGGTTTGAACATCAGGCTGCAAGCTTAGAAACAGTCTGTGTAAGAAGCAGGCAGCTGGACCAGTATATGGAAAGAATACAGTCAGAAAGCTACAGCCCTGTTTCATCTTTGTCTCTTACCAGACAAGCTAATCTTCCACACTGCTGTACCCAGCCTGTAAGCCAGGAACAAAACAGACACTACTGGGCACTTGGGAGAATGAAATGAGGTAAGCACACATACAAAACAAATGTTTGTCGAATGTCTCTTAAAAGTGCGGGTTGATGCTGGGCGTGGTGGTGTATGCCCACAATCCCAGACACTCAAGAAATTAAGGGCCACAAATTCAAAGCCCCTAGGCAATTTAGCAAGATCTTACCTTAAAATAAAAATAAAAAAGGACAGAGATGTTGCTCACTGAGAAAGTCATGGGATCAAGTTACCGTACCTCAAAAACAAAAGTATATCCCTACTGAAAACACACCTGCTCTGAAAAATCTAAAATACAAAATGCTTCAAAATTGGCAACTTTAGCCACACACAGTGGTGCACACATGTAATCCGAACACTCTGGAGGCTGAGGTGGGAAAATTACTGGGGTTCAGGCCATCCTGAAATCCATAATGAAACCCTGTCTCAAAAAGAACTAAAAAGGAAATTGCTCACTTTAGGCCAGGTGTGGTGGTGCACACCTGTAAGTACTCAGGTGGCTAAGGCAGGAGGATTACCATGAGTTTGAGACTGACCTGGATCACACAGTGAATTTAAGGCCTGTCTGAACTACACAGTGAGATCCTGTCTCAAAAACCAAAAAAAAACCAAAGAAACTGTTGAGGTCCAACATGAGACACAAGTGGACAATTTCACATGTTACCGACTGGTTGCAGCAAAAATACAGGCACGATAAGAATAAAAATCACCTTCAGGCTATGTAGGCACATGGAACATAAATGTTTAGACTTCAGTCTCATCTCTATGACACCTCACTATTTATAATGAAAATATTCCAATTTTCTTTAAAATCCCAAATCTGCAATAGTTCTGCCCCTAAGCACTTGAGATTAAAGAACCTTTTACTATAGAATAAAATCCAAAGGACAGGATAAAATTTCTAAAAACAAAACCATAAAAAAACAAATACAAGCTAAAAAACTTTTAATCTCCTCTGTGCTGACAGGATGAGCAACAGAACTTTACAATTTCTTTAGTTTCCACATGGCAAAATTTGATGTTAGTGCAATTCTATGGGAGTAATCTATTAAAAGAAGCATTCCAAAACAATGCTACACCTGCATTTAAAAGTACACACAGTAGGTGTTAATTACAATGTACTGAAATCAACATTATATTAACTACGTTTCGGCAAACAAATAGCTCCTTACTCTGAAGCCATTCCCAAATCAGTCTATTAACATTAATATCGGTATTTCCTGAGCTATTTTAGCAGAGAAAATAAAAACCATCTCGGGTGGCATGGAATGTTTTTATAAACATAATTTTGAAAGGTCAGCTGCTATTTGTCAGCTGCTATTTGGATTACATTCGGGGGTGGGGAAAGGCTAACTTTGTTGTCAAGGAATCTTTTCCACACGGCATGAATATTCATGTATGCTGCATTTCAGTTGCCATTCCATTAAACTAAGTAAATTCTTGAGCAATATGTTCTACGTTAGGAAATGGATATTTTGACCTTTTCTAAATGTCCTAAACATAGTGAAACTGCACTTTCATCTTTAAAACAAACAGTCCTTATTTTACTAGGTTTATTACATATTGTTAAAGTTCACTTTACTTGGTTCAATGGCAGAACTGTTATAATTTTGTCTACTGGTCAAGATTATGGTTGTTCTGTGAATAACAGGTGGGACTTAGGAGGTGGGCATTAAGACAGAGACACAAATAAGATTTTCGATGAGCATCTATAAAAAGTATGGGGGAAGGGAGGGTCAAAAATACACCCAAGTGTTAGGTGTAGTGGCGCATGCCTGTAATTCCAGCACTCAGGAAGCTGAGGCAGGAGGATCGCTGAAAGTTGGAGGCCAGCCTAAACTACATAGTGAAATCCTGTCTCCAAAAAAACCCCAAACAAACAAACAAAAACCACCAGAGTAAGACAAGAGCTGCTGAAGCAGTGTAACTGCACTTTGAGTTGCAGAAGACTGACAGGGCAATAATTTATCTGCGCAATCCCCTTCACAAAAAGGCAAAGAGCAGTACCCCAAGTGAAGAGACTGGGCTCTGTTGATGGTTCTGACATTTCCTAGCACTGTGGCCTGGGGATGTTCATTTCCATCTCTGCCTTCAAAGTTTTAATTTGTAAAGTGAGAGCGATGGATCACATGAGGATTTCCAAGTCCTTTCTACCTCTAAACACCAGCCAGCTTCAAAATAGCTGTTTTCTTATCTTTTTTGCCAGCCCATCATGCAGGCAGTAACTCCAAAACCACTGAAATGTGTAGCGGGACCTCTGGCAAGGCAGGACGGTATGCCACTGGCTAGGCCCAGGCCCACCTTCTTGTACCATGGTTTCTGTTCCATACCTTTTATACACACTAGAGAATCAACACATCTTTTGATCTCCAACTGAGAGACACCACTCATTACAGTAAATATAGAAGGCCTCAGGGGTCTAGTGTGGGCAGAAGAAAGGAGTGAGCAATGACCCCCTAAGCTAGGAAGAGCTGAAACACAGTAAAACTGGGCTGTATTATAGATATCACCTAGCAAAGCATCAAATTTTACATAAAGGAACATTAAGTCTCTGAGAGAATTCACTGGCCCAAAGATACGCATCAGGCTTGCATGAGTGAGTTGGCTAAATACTTGAGATTTTCCACTCCACGTCAGTGATTTGCTCACCACCTGTCAAGATCACAGTTCAAAAATCACCAATGTTACTTGGGCATGTTGGTACAGGCATATAATCCCTGCACTCTCAGAGGCTAAGGTGGGAGACTGCGGGTTGGAACCTAGCCTGGGCAACTTAGTGACTTAGTGAAACCCTGTCTCAAAATTTTCAAAAAAGAGGGGGTGGGAAAATAGTTCAGTATGAAGGTCCTGAATTTAATCCCTAATACTGAAAAAAACAAAAAAATTTATGTTAACTGATCGGGCTTTCAGAACTAATCTAGTAAATAAGGTAAGAGTTCTACTTGCTTAATTTTGATTTCAGTTTTCATATTAAAGAAAGATACCAAACACCACTGAATTGTACGGAAGGGAAAACAACTTGTCTCCATGATATCTTGTACTTTCCAACTTTAAGTAATAAAAGAGGGATAAAATACATAAGCACAAATACATAGCAAGCACCCTTTTCAAACCAACCCCACCACGCCCCCAGGTGCGGAGCTCGGGTTCCTTACCATCCCAACACAGAAGAGGACAAAGAGCAGCAGCCACGGTATGTCTGTGCAGCTGCGGTCTTCCAGGGGCTTCCACTCTCTTTTGGAGCTCTAAGTGAAAATACAAGGTAAGAGAGCAGTCAACGTCGAGTCCAGTTAAAATTAGAGAGGCACAAATATACTAATCACACCTTGGTGCCTTCTTTGTCAGATAGGTTTCTACAGAACCTGTAATATTTGTCACCTTTTGGGTGAAGCTCACTCTCACTTTCTTGGCCAGCACCCTGTTGACTCCACTCCCAACTACTTCCTGGCCAGGCAGGGTACTGAGATCAGTGCTTTTCTGGTACTTCCACTGCAGTATTTAACAAGCTGAATTGTTATTCTGAGTGGGCAGACTGTGTCCCCAGCTGACTGTGAGCCTCACACTGGAAGAGGTGTTTCTCATTTCTCAACATCTAATGCAACACCTAAGAGGTTATGATGTGTTCTCAGTCAGGGCTTCTTAAAATGAACAAACTCACAAATAAAGTCCTCCAATCTTTTTCTTTGTGTGTCCAGATGCTAGGCTTAGAATTATATATACATATATTTTTTTCTTTTAGAATATGCTTTCTTCTGGAAAGGAAGACTATCAAGGTGAATTCCTATCAGCTGTAGATTCTTCTAATTCAAATAGAATACAAGAAGGAAAATTCAGTTTTCCTGGACTATCTGAGCAACTCCTGAATGACCATTTATGGATTTTCATGCTGCTTCTAGAAAATATATATTAAAGAGCTTCTAGACAAAACACAGATTGCCTTGCTGAAAAACTAGACATTCTACAAGTTAATCTGCAAAGTACTGACTGAAATTCCAACTGTATTTTTTTCTTATTTGCAATAGTCTTAGTTTCTCAGGTTGGCTCACACATATTTTTCCATTAAAACGTAATGAAACTAACACTGTTGAACTTTCTAATGAACAAAATAGCCTCAAGTCTGACATCCTCTCTTAGAAACAGGGCACCCAAGGCAAGGCAAGGAGAAAGTAGTCTTGGGAAAAGTTTCCTGCAACAGGAAAGCTGAGAGACCTCTATTGGCTTCTATGACAAGATCCAGGAAGCTGTCTGGAAAGCTTGTCAGAAGGGAAGGGTACCAGCAGAAGAAGGCTGGAGACAGGGAGTCCTCTGGTATAATTAATACTGTACTTAGAGTCAGGCTTAACTCTACTTTCTTCTAAAACAATAGTTTTGCTGTATACATCCTTTTGATAACTTGATGAAAGCTACAAATTCTTTTTTTATAAACATATGTCCCATCATTTTCAAAAAAGTTTAGGGAATGCTGACAGCAGGTTAAGAAAATCAATTTTGAAATAGCTGACAATCAACATGGAGGGCAGAGAACTGAGTTACAGCCACTCCTTCCTGACTCCTAAAGTGTTAACCAGACAAACGCCTTGTTATTTCCTTATATGTTCAATTGTTAAAACAAAAATACTCAGCTTGTTCCCAGACACCCACACAAGAAAACAAAAAAGCACAAGTGAGTCATGGAAAAAACCTTGTCCCATGATGATAGCATTAAAAATCAAGCATGAGTAGGAAGTTTCTTTCTCCAGAGAAATGCAGCACTGTGGCATATCGGATAAGGGACTGGGCTCTCCCTGGTTCTGTCATTAGCCGGCTACATGACTAGACAAGTCGCTTCTTCTCTCTGGAAGAGTTACACTGGACCTTAGGTTTCTCCACCCTAAAAATCTATGATCAGGAATGCACCTTTGTGATAATAAGAAAAACAACTGCAAAATAATTTTGACATTATTCTTTGTGTTACTCAAACAAGAATGTTTGAATTGTGGTCTGCACTTTAGGAGACAGTAGCTCACAGTGTGAATAAAGAACATTTCTTTGTATTAGATAACTTCAGTCTTGAGTAATGCCCACTATAGTAAAATTACTCACAAACACAGACTCTAGACACCTCTTCAAAATCGTTATATTTATTCTGTGTTAATTTATAAAACAACAACAACAACTTTAAAATACTTTGTCTTAAAAAACAACAAGAATGGCAGGAAAAGGGTTGGTTGGTTAGGTTAGTTGGTTAATTTCTTACTATTTTTAAAATCTATATTCAGTTTGTTAATACTTAAATTTTCATCCATAACATAAAGGAAGAAGAATTTCACTCTTCACAATAAAAATACAGTCACTGTCTCAAAAATGCAATTCAACTTGCCATGTGCCCCTTCTGGGGTAAATACACTGGGAATCTCTCAATGCAGATGGGAAGTGGGAAGGCGATGGGGTTACACATAAAAGAGTGTCAAAACCCAAAGCAGAGGCCAAAACCAAAAGGACAGTGGCCCCACCATCCAACAAAGGCTTCCCGGATGGGGGGAACAGTTCACGTCACGGGCTGTGTACAGATAGCACGTGAGCATCTATCACTTAGTAAACCTCTAATCCTTTATTATTGCTTCTCAATATTCTCATTCCAGGAAATTCTTTCCCTATTGCTAAAATATTCTTTTACCAGGTGGCCCTTTCCATGAAAAGAGCTTAAAAAATATTAACTTTCCCTTCTCCTTAGACTTACTAAAGAAAAAATTACTTAATGATGATATATTTCATTTTAGCTATCATTTTAAATCCTGGCTGTGGTCACATACCATTAACCAGGCCCTAGGCCCACAGCTTTACCTATACTGTCTTCTACCTTCAAAACAGCATTCTGACATAAGTATCACCCTTTTTCACAGATAAGGAAACCTGGGCTCAGAAATTACATAATCAGCCTAAAGTTTCACAGATGGGCAACCAAGATTTGAACCCAAGTCTGTGACTCCAAAGCCAACTCCAATGAGACTATTATATCTTCACACTGGGCAGTAAAGAGTAATTTCCTCCATGAATGTTTCTTCACTTTACAAAATGTGGAAGCCAGTTAGGTAATTCAAAATCTTATAAATGCAAAGAAAGTGAGTGAGACATATTATGAGCCATGAAATTTTGCAAGGGAATCAGGAAACCCAACAGCTGGAAAATTTTAATGATTTCTTTATAGATTTAACCAAGTGGCAACTGGATTTAATGCTGTTTCTTCTAATTACCATTCTATATAGACCTAGCAAAAGTAAAACATTTTACAAAAGTACTTTTTAAATGTGATCTTATGCTTTGTCAAATTGTATGTAAGATTAATTCAGGCTGTCAATGAATATTAGGTCTTTCCGCCTTCAAAGAATCATACAATTTAGGAACTAAAAAGAATCAAAATAATCATGCGGTGCAAACACTTAATGGGAATGACTGAGACTCAGGAAAGGACTCGTCCAAGGGGACACATTTACTTTATCTATTCTGTTTTACAGAAGAGGAAACCAAAGTTTATGAGAAATTATGCCTCAAACAGGGATAGAAATGATAAGAATGCAGTCAGGTAATGCTATAAATTTAAAAAATAATAATAAAAATAAACCTGGTAACAGAGATAAAGAAAACCTTTCTCAGGCTGATTGTTAAGCTAAACACAGCAAGGCAAGACTCAATGAACTCAACAAAAGAGCAAACAAATACACTAAGTGAAACACAAAGAGAGTTGAATTCTAAAAATCAGAGTAGAGTATCCAAGAACTATAAGACAATATCACGTGATCTAATATACTTGTATTTGGAACCCAAGAAAAAGAATAGGGCAAAGGAAGTATTCAAAGAAATAACAAAGAAAAAAAAAAAGTACAGATCTAAGGAGCTAGTGAATCCCAAGAAGGACAAATACTCAAACACATCCCAGTACCTATATTGAAACCGCTGAAAAAAAATCAAGGTACAAAGATCATATTGAAGGCAGATAAAGGGGCTTTCAAAAGACATATTACATTCTTGATAGAAATCACACAAAGCAGAAAACAATGGAATGCTTAAATTTCTGACAGGAAAACAAGATGCAAACTACTGACCTAGAATCTCTACCAACAGGAAATGTTTCCCAGAAATGAAAATCCTTTCAAATTTTAAGCTGAGAGAATTTCTTAGCACATGTAAACTATAAGAAATGTTATAATTCTTTAACATAACCAGATACCACACAAACCTGTAGTACAAAAAGGTTGATTTCAAAAAATGGTTAAAATTAAAATTTGAAATTTTCCATAAAATTTGTAAACGTTTATGCATAAATATAAGTGTGTTATTATATACTGTATATATAACAACATCCACATTATATGGTCTTTTTGTACACTTATAGAAGGTAAATATTCCATAAGTCATAATTACAACTTGTAATACAGGTTGGATGGACATCCCCAGTCCAACATTCCACACCCTGAAATGTTCCAAATCTACAACTTCTTGAGTGCTGATGTAGGCACCACAAGTGAAAAATTCCCTATCATGAAACTTTTTTTCATCAGCAAAAATATTAAAACTGCATAAAATTACTTTTGGGCCATATGTATAAAGTACATATGAAACAAATGAATCTCATGTTTACACCCATTCCTAGGATATCTCATTATGTATATGAAAATATTCTACAATTTAAAAAGATCCTGAACACTCTGGTCCCAAGCATCTTGGATAAGGGATATGCAATCTGTGCTACCAATGGACTATTACAAAAGCAATTCTAAGTCAGACTACAGCTGGCATTTACCTGTTGTTTGTATTATATTCATATCCTTCAAATTAGGCAGGGATAATGTTTAACATCTTTACATTCTTCCCTACATTCTGCATAGCATAGATATTCTTTTTTTTTTTTTTGCTTCCCTACATTTTGCATAGCATAGATATCTTTTTTTTTTCTTCTGTAAAATCTATTATAGAAGTTATAGCACCGGTAATTTGTAATAGAGTCCACATCCATGAGCCATGGCAGAGAATCTGTTATGTTGTAGGCTATCTATTTAGGAAACAAATCTATAAAAAGTTAACCTAACTTTTTATATTATTTCAAATTAAGATACTGTAAAGTAGATTTATTTGCAGATGATACCAATACATAGAGGTTTTGGTAAGTGGTATAGTTTAACCAGTTAGGCCAAGTCAGTTGCCACTGGAGAACAGCAGCAATACAGCAGAGAGGGCAGGCCACGGCCAAGGAACAAACAAGTAGGAAAGCGTCTTCCAGATAGACATCTAGTTCACAGGCTTAGGCAGGGAAGGGAGGGTTAGGAGATATAAAAAGATCAGAGAGACAATAGCGACAATCCAGATTTAAGATAAAAAGAGTCAACTAGGTCTCAAATATAGAGGAAGGCAGAGTTCCAAACCCCGGAAGCCAGATGATGCCAACTAACATCTGAAGGCAAAAGCTGTTCGCTTTTTTATGCTCTGCGCCTCCAGTCTATGGGCTCTCTCCTAGAGGTACAAGGTTTGCCAAAAGATTCTTATTGTAAGATAACTATTACCCAACATTCTGCATTTTCCCTCAATACACTAGGTTTTTGTAGGCATGGCCTCAAAGTCCTGAAAAATGTGCTATAAAAAGGGTTCAATCAATTATTCTATGTTATCTGACTTCCAGGTATTTCTCTGATTCTTCAAAGAAGCACTGAGTACTGTACAAAATATTGGAGCTTCAAAGACAGGTAAAACCCCTGCCCTCACTGGGCTGTCACTGAGGCAGAGAGACATAAGCCCACACAGTAATATTGCAAACAATGACAAAATGGAGACCTGAGAAGACACCGCAGAAACAGAGATGGGGAACCATTGAGAAAACACTTATGAGATCTGCTGAAATTACCTCCTAAACCTTTGTAGCTTATATTCTGAGGCAAGCACTAAAATGATCCTGCAGTGTCTAAAATAGAATGTGTTGTTTGCCCCAAAACACACTAAAAAATCTTGCTATCTCTGATGGAGAATATTGACTGCCAAATAAGAATTTTTCCACTGAAAAATGTTAAGTAGTAAACAAACGGAACACTATTTTTTTTCTAAATCAGCTATTTTTCACTTTGTATCAATATTTCTTTATATACTGAAACATTTTATAGCTTCGGTTGGGCAGAGGTCTCAGAAATAAACAAAATAGCTTCCTGTTTTTTAACACAATTAGTGCAGGGCTATATTTACTATGCTACTAGAATATTTTCATATAGATGTCATTGGTGAGACACCTATTATTCTTGAATTAAGTACTAGCTGGCTATATATATCAAGAGTTACTGAAACTTGGAATGTCTGACTTGATAGTGACTACCTTGGTATTCCCTCAGACTAGTTAAAGAACTATTTACTCCTATATTCAAAGCAACAACAAAAGAACGGCAGCGTGGATAGCTGATCCAAAGGAAGAAAAATAGTACATGGGCAGGGTTAAGTTGCACACAAGTAAAGGACAAACCAATGTCCAACTTTACTTGGGTGGCAATTCCCAACTATACCACTGTCCTACTCCTGTTTTCATTAGTTTGAAGGTGTACAGCTATTCATTATCGGTAATACAATATTGAAGCTTATAATTTTAAGGAGAATCAAGATTATTCTGTGATAAGGCCAGTGACAAATGTTTGCATTCTTACAGGTCAACAATCAGAAGAATTAAACTAGCTGGCCAGGTACTGTACATAATCTGAAGCCAACATGTAATAACAGGCTTAAGAATGCTACCATCACGGGTGCCTAGATCTTCACAGCAAAGATCCACTGCTGCTGTCTTTGAAAAGACAACTATGACTGTAAGGCTGTAGCAAGTTAGGATGTGGCTTCTCACTCAGCACAGACTCCTAGAAATGTTTTGGGGCAGTGTGGAGGAACTTGTTGAATGATGTACCCTCAACTTAATTTTTTCTTAAACATCACAGTCTCTATTTCCTGAGTAAATAGGCCATTTTCCAAACAGTCTCATAGCTCCACAGCACTGAAAAAGCCACTGTATTAGCCACTAAAAGCATCTAACTCCAAGATTGGTCTTACATACAGTTATGTGATTCAAGCTCACATGTGGCAGACACTGGGCTAACTGTGAGGACTTTCTTTCGCTCCTGCCAATTTGTTTTACACAAAAACCACCAGTATTAAAGACAAATAGTTGCACATTCAGGATCTTCAAATCTCCCTCCAAGGACATACTGCTTCATTAAATTCCTCAATATGCTTTTATTTGTACAGAGTAGTAACAAAAGAATAAAAGAGCTGATGTGTATCATTTTTGCCACAGTTTTCAACAGCATGAGCAGACATGATGAAACTGGGTAGCAATAAACCACGGGGGCTTTCAGCCTTCTGTTCATTGTACCTACAAGTGAACCCCTATAATAGGATTTTTGAAAGACATTACCTGTCCTATGGGAAAGCTCTGTCAAGGACCTAGAGTGTACAACTACTTACAGTTACCGTAAGTAATCTGTTTCATTTGCTAAGCCTGGTGATAGCAACTTATACTGGAAAGGTAAAATTAAAAGCATGGTTTTTAGCAGGCAGTTAAATGTGGTAAGATACATTGAGTGGAAAGATACAGATATCTCTGTCCAATGGCTTTCTTAGTTCATGAACTTTATGCTAAATCACATTCATCTGTTTAAGCAAAAGGGGGAAATGGCAACCGCCGCTGCTCCTTGAGTTATGTATTTACACAGTGACAGGAAGATCACAGGGAGACATGTTGCCAGTGACTTCATTCTTCCTTCAACTCCACTATAAAAAATAACCACGGGCCTCTTAGTCTTTTCAATGACTGTCTTTCTTGTACATGGCGCATGATAATTACTAGGCAAAGTTAATCCTGCTCTGCAACATAGCTTCACAGCAGCTACCTCCGTCATCAAGGCCATCCAAATCATCCATACAAGCCTGGTTTGCAATCCCCAGACAGGGTTCCTGAGCTTGTCTTTCTCCTAAATCAGTGGTAAACACACTTTTAAATTTAAAATTACTGTTTAATTTTCCACAGTTGTAGTTTTAGGGGCTTTACGTTGTCTCATCACATCTAACAAGTGTCAAAACTTCATTACCTGATGATACATAGGCAGACTGACAGGATCAGATTCTACTTTGCAGTCTCCAAGTAAATGAACAAATAACTTTTGGACAGTCTCTCAGTAAAGGCTCAAACAGCGTATACATAATCAATCTCCTGACTTATCTTACTATATTATACCTAATTGTTTAACTGCATGGGTATCCAGTATGAGTCTTACTCCAGCCTTGTTTCCTTTCCATGATGGAATGTATAAGAACAGACTTATAAGAGGGAATATAACTTTACACCAACCATAACATAGTAGATAGATGGTTGGCTAGAAATGAGTACATTTATTTTAAATAAAAATTAGGTATTACCTTAGTCAGTGAAGATGGTCACAGTAGTTATGCAAAGAAATAAACATATTTTCAGTTCTATGGTAGTGGTCTAAGAATTCTTAAGTGAAACAAACCCCTCCTCTATAGTTAAAAATATAATTTAGGAACCTCCAAAACATGGATTATGTCACCATGTGTACATGTGTAATTACTGCCACAGGACAGTAGCTACCATTCTGTAATGGTGCCCCCACTAGATTATATGTCTATTTTTTTGTTTAAATCAAAGAGTAGCATTGTTTATAGAGGGCATGTAATATTCTTCAAATGAAAGCCTACTTGATGAAAAACAGTTTGTACAAAATCTTCCACTAAAGTGAATATATGATGTTTACTTTTCCCACCTTACAGTGTATTTTGGGGCAGGAATTTGTTGATTTTGTTCACTGCTATCCCCCTTAGTTGAAGAATGCATAGCATATAATATGCTCTCAGGAATTATTTCATGCATAAATGAACAAGGACAGATGTCATACTATTGAGATAGTATGATGTTAGAACAGATATTGGCATAATATCATTTTACCTAAAAGTATTCCTTTTGCATTGTAGTTTGGACTAGCATTTCCCGAAGATGTTTGCTAATGGGTGGTATGAGAATAAATTCCTTATTTAAGTAAGTTTTAGAAATGCTGGTTAACAAAGTCCAGTCTTTTGTGTATGATTTCTTTGAGCCTTTCTTGGGAAACTCTCCAAACCTGATTTGGTCATCCACACGCTGAGAAATTTAGATGCAGACAATGCACCCCTCTCTCCGTATGTTTCTAATAACCAGAGTATATGAGTTCAAGGCTTGAATAATACTCCCAGTGAAAAACTGGTGGAAGCAAAGTCTGGCAACACTGGTTAAGGCTGCTGAAACTTAAAGGAACATAAGCTGGCTAGCCCAAGGAAGTAATCTACAGCATTATAATAGCTCTATGTGAAATATTCAGTGCAGTGCTATTTATTATGAGAAATAATTAGAAATTAACTTGACAAAGTTAAATATAATGGGATAATAAGCAATGAAGAAATAATTATGAAGACCATATAGTAACAGAGAAAAATGATTAGAATAAAAAATTGTATCAAAAAACATGACATGAGCCAGGCGTGGTGGTGCATGCCTGTAATGCCAGCATTCGTGAGGCTGAGGCAGGAGGATGGCTGTGAGTTCGAGCTCAACCTGGGCTACATAAGCAAGTTCAAGGCCAGCCTGCACTATAGAGAAAAACCCTGTCTCGAAATGAAAACAAAAACATGACATGAATTTTCATCAATGCTTTGGTAATATAGCCAAATAAAACTACATATGCAAATGTAAAAGCATTCGAAGAAATGTACAATTTTTAAACTGATTTATAATCCATTTTCCCATGTTGATTTTCAATAATGCTATTTAATTATGGGGAAAAACAGAATAGTGGCTCTTATTTCCCTAAATTATTCTCTTTCTACTTCCTTGCTACTATGTCAGCTATGAAGAGATGCCGTACTGAAACTGCCAGAAACGCTTATGTTGTCCCACCTTACACTCATTGATAGCAATCAAGATACTTTACACTTTGTTAGGAACCTGGTTGCTAAAGGGAATGTCCTGTACCCAGGTAAAATGAGTCTCCTCCCAAAGCAAGCCAGATGGGCAGTGTTACAAAAGTAAACTGGCACAATGAGGAAGAGGAATCCAAACCTGGGTTTGGATCCTAGCTCGTCTTCTTCATGGGAGTACAATCTGCTGACATGATGGCCCTCCATGTAAGGTAGGGATGAACATCCTGTTCAAGACAATTAAATGTGCAGCTAGAATTAGGTCTTAAGTCATTGTTCATGTACTGTTCCCAGGAGGCTGTGAGGAAAATCTTCCCTGTAAGGTATCAAAGAAAGTGAATTACCACAAATAATCTTCTCAAACATCTTTACGTTGTTCCCTTACTGTATATATTCTAAAATGTATGTTGGGAAAGTAAAAAATAAGTTATAAGGGAAATACAACCAGAAGGGACAAACCAGTACACAAAAGGACAGACAACTATGGTAAAGAAACAAATTACTGGTAACTTTCAAATGTAGTACAATAAGAGAAACTGAAATGCATTCCTTATAACTTAACTTTTCCTTTAGTTTTACTGAGATATAAGGGGATATAGCTCAGCGGCATAAACCCTTGCCTGGCAAGCCTGAGGTCAGGAGTTCGATTCCTGGTACCAAAAAATAAAAGGCAATTGTGTATTGAGGTATAATAGGAAAATAAAAACTGTACATACATACTTAAGGTATACAAAGTGATGTTCTGTTGTATGTATACATTTTAAAGACTTAAATATTTTAATGAAAGTTGAAGAAAACTCAACTTTCTAAACATATAGTTGACCAAACTAAAAACTCTATTTGCTCAGTAACTAGTGAATTATTACCACATGAAAGGAACTGCAGTGGCATGTAAGAGATTTAATCACTCTGTTTTCACCTTTTAGTTGTTCTGTTACTAATTTACTTTCCTTATTTCTCAGTTCTACTTTGTCTCTCCTCCCTCTCATAACACAATCCATTGCTTCACAAGTGAGTACAGTGAAATGCAAAATCATACCTATTTACTGAAGGTGGAAAACACAGCCAGGCATGGTGGCTCATACCTGTACTGTACTCTCAGTACTGTGGAAGGCTGAGACAGAAGAATGGTAACTTCAAGCCCAGTCTGGGCAACTTGGCAACTTGGTGAGACTACCTCAAGGGAGGAGGGGAGGGGAATGGGTTATAGCTATTCATTATTGATAAAAAAAGCAGAATCAAGATTATCCTTGTGTTAAGGCCATTGACAAATGCTGCATTCTTACAGGTCAGCAGTAAGAAGAATTAAGCTGATCCGTCAAGAATTGTACATAATCTGAAGCCAACACATAATGATAGGCATAAGAATCTACCATCACGTGCGTAGATCTTCACAGCAAAGATCCATTGCTGCTGCCTCTGAAAAGACTACTGAAAAGAGAGGAAGGGCCTCGGGTCAATGCCCAGAACCAAAAGAAAGAAAACACACCGTTAGGTAATGTGCCCAAGCCACACAGCCGTTACGTTCTACAGGGAGGACATGAAGCCACTAGTGGAGCTCCTGTGGTCAGCGTGTTCCACACAGACACTGCACGGGAAATGATCTCTGTGGTAATTAGGAGGGAAAATAAGAGGCTTAAGAATTACAGGAAAAATACTCTGGTACATTCTGTGGCTTAATTGATCTAAATTCAATTTTGACATGTTCTTTTCTTGTAGGAAAATTATAGACCATAACCAAGAATAACATAAC
This sequence comes from Dinomys branickii, assembly GCA_004027595.1. NCBI lineage: Eukaryota > Metazoa > Chordata > Mammalia > Rodentia > Dinomyidae > Dinomys > Dinomys branickii. The sequence continues at coordinate 176,066 of PVLD010000690.1, forward strand.
ATTAAATATTTTGTTTTGGTTTCAAGGGTAATTTCCAAATGTCTAAATATTACTCTTAATATCTCAAAAAGCACCTGATGTGATGTTCAACAGGTGGAAACAAACTGTTGACTCTTGTTGGCCATCTGTAACTTTTATCTGTATTTTATAAAATGCTTATTTATAGTTCAAAAAGAGTAATATGTAAAACGCTAGTTTGCTGTGAAGCAATCATATGCCGGTACCCATCAATGGATGAGTGACTCAATGCAATGTGGCCCATCCACATTATGGGATGTAATGATGCCTCAGGAAGGAATAATGACACAGGTTACAACACAGATGAACCTTGAACCTAAGTGAAAGAAGCCAGACACAGAGGCTGCGTACCGTATAATGCCAACTATATGAAATGTCCTAAACAGGTACAACTGTAGAAAAAAAGAAAAGTGCTTGGGGAGCCCTGGGTGGGAGTTAAGAAAAATTCGGGACTGACAACTAAGTAGGTATGAGTTTTCTGAGGGCAGCGTAAAGGTTCTAAAACTAATTATGGTGATAGATAGTACAACTACGTGAACGTACCGAAAAGCATACCGCAGTTCCTTTTAATGTAAACTGTACGCTATGCGAATTACCTCAGAGAAACCCCATTAAAAAAATTTAAAAGGGGTACACTGATCCCTTACATTTGAAATTCTCCTGATCTTATGACAGCTCCATACGAACACTTTTCATACAGATACCATAGCAGGTGTACAAAGAGGATAAAAAGAGAAGACCTTTAATTAAAGAGGCAGGTAATAATGAAAGTTGATGAACAAAAGCATTTTCCTGAGAAATCAGAAGTTACCAGAATGACTGGATAAAGTTATTTTCACAGAATATTTCAGTGCCTGTATAGGTGACACAAAAGGAAAATGTCAATAAGGTTACAGAGAACCAAAATATTTCATAACAGATCAAAATAGAATGAGCAAAGTCACCTTAAAGAGATGAAAGGTCACACATGCCACCATGCTTTGGTATAAAATCAGCTATGGAAAAATCTGAATGGTCAAAAAAAAAGGGACTGGCCAGGGCAGACAAGCCCAGCCACTATTTACCTAGCACCTGTATTGATGTGTATTGTAGCACCTTGGTTGTGGGTATTGAAAAATAAAGGTTTGAGAGAAAAACCTTACTACTGTCCTGGGCAGGGGTGACAGGGCCACAGACTCAGAACAGATGTGTCATTACCGCTGAGCAGAGAGCTCAGGCTCTGGAGGTGCTGCTGCTGTGCCACGGCTCAGACAGCCTCTTTTCCCTCTTCTCCATCTGATCCCGCGCCATCAGTCAACCTTCTGACTGTCCTCTGGCTTCCCACAAGTTGACAAGCAGTGTGTATAACCACAGAAAAATAAAACTTAAAAAATGAAACCACAGAGCAATGGAGGCTACTGCATGTGCAGAGTCTGGAAAAAAATATACATATAGACTATTGTTACCCGCTGTTATCTTATAAGATGGGATCAGAAAGGGCTTTTTACACACACACACACACACACACACACACACACACACACATTTAAGCTGGAGTTTTAATAAACATTATTTTTCTATTAAAAGTCAATGTAAAAATTCTTAAATCATCACAATCTCACTTTACCTGCACTTTAAGTCACAAAATATTTTCGACTGTGCATGTCAATTAAATCTTTCATGAATTAGTCCCTGGGTTGACACATGTGTCTTACAATACCGTTTTACATAAGTCTACTCACTAGAGAAGGATACACACTAAACACACTAGCAAAATGGTAAGTCTCCAAAGCCCTAGGGCTTAGGGAACTGGCTAAGGTCAGTAATATTCAGTAAAGCCTCTTAGAAGCCATCACCAGGCTTTCCTGGGTCAAACCTGGGTCAAACCTGAGGCACACAAGGTCTCCATTCAAACTATAAGTGCACAAAGTATAACTATAATTTACAACACTCTTAGAAAACTCCTCCCAGCATTTACAAACAGGTGCTCCTGGACCTAAGGCTGCTTTGAAAGCAAAGAAGTCTCCCCACAATCACAAACTTACAACACTCCCTGTCCTTGAATAAATGAAGACCAGGGCGGAAGCGCTAGGAACAGGAGAATGCTCAGGTTAGTTTAGCCCTATAATCTGTGTCTAAGGTCACCCACCTATGTTCCTACCCTCCACCAAGTGTAAAGCTAAAGGTCACAGTAACCTGCAGCAGGGGCTACTGAATGGCATGTTAATAGTTTAGCATCAGATAAGCACTTGGCCTTCAGCTATTCCAACATATGACAATTCGGTTATGCCCGAGAGACTGTTGATATGAGGATGAAATATTGTCACAAAGTCCCCAAATCCTACTTTTTGGTAAAATAAAACTAGCAAAAATCAAGACTCAATCATTTACGTCTGAAATAGAAAATCATACAGAGGCTTCAAACATCACATTGACAGTTTAATTAGAGATCATTACACTCCTTTCCAACCTTGAGATTCGAAGGTTCCACGATCCGTGAAGGTTTTTTGGAAATACATGGGCATATCAGAAGCTGAGTTAAAGAAATTCAGCTAAAGAAATACATAGAAAAAGACTGGAAATACCCAAGTAAGTGAGAAGGAACACTGAATCATCAAATTAATAGCTCTAAATGACAGAAACTAAGCTTGTTCTTAAAAACAAAATCAACCAAGAAAAATGAATGTTAATGGACCAAACTGGAGTAAATAAATGCTTTAAAAACAGAAACATCTGTAAATCTCCAAGTCCAATGAGTCACTAAAAAGTTCCACTCATAAGAAACCATTTTTTTCCATATCCAAAGGTAGGTTGCAAGATCAGACAGACCTTGACCAGTTTGTAGCCAGTTCTGGCAATCTCTCTTGCTCACCTAGTCCTTTATGTGTCTCCTACAGGCACTTTGGTGATATCATAAAATTAATCTTCATTTATCTCTTAGAAGTAACCAGGTTTCCTCTGTGTGCTTCTTTCCTATGCTATTCCAACTGGTTTTCTCCTGTAGCAGCCAAAGTAATGATTCTCAATCACAGTTTTCAAAAAACTATATAACTTCTAACACTATCACCCCCATATTCACAGTCTTCACTTCTCTGAAACCCAATTAAATCTTGCTTCATCCCATAAAGTCAACCTAAGTATAAACCCATATAATAGAACTAAAGATCACAAAGAAAAAATCCATTCTAAGATGGGATATACAAGATGGGGTTACTAAATGACCAGCTAACACAGTACTAGTCATCTCCTAGGAAATGAAAAGTACAGTACAAGCCCCTAATGGAAGTCCTGAGTCAACAAATATTAGGCTCTATACCTAGAAACCACCTTTTCTGACAAAACCATAACTGTTTGGCCACTGTGAGACATGTCCTTTACTCCAGATGATTATGTGGGTGATCATCCTGTCATTTTCCAAACACAACTCTCATGCTGCATGCTCAGCCATCTAACTAAGCACCGTGTATGTCTCTTCTCAACTCCTCCTCATGGGCCTAACTAAATTGGTAACTTGGGGACTGAGTTATAGCTCAGCAGCAGAAGCGCCTGCCTGGCAAGCACAGGGTCCTGAGTTGAATTCCTAGTACCAAAAAAAAAAAAAAACCTAAAAAAACAAAAAAAACAAACTGGAAATCAGTCATGGTAGAAGCATTTACACCATGGAAATCTACAAATCTGGATATTATTTTTCTTCCCCTGGTGAACTGGCTGTGAAACACTTTATCAATACATTGTGACTGAATTTGAGTCTATCTGAGTGCACCCGATCTCATCTGATACGGCTCTCATACACCTGTTTATGGTTTTATGGAATTAGTTTTGATACACAGTATAAGTTATCAAAACATTTTAACTAAATATAATACCTAATCAATGATGTTGATTTAGAATTACTATTTTAATAAATCCTTATTTATACTATGGTCTATGTGTAGACTATTTCATGGACCTATTAATAGTTTTTAATCGATCTTGGTTTTTACAGTTTATCTCCTTTCTAGTGATTATACTTATTTTGGTTTTAGGGTTTATCAGATGGGTCATATCTGGTAGGACAATGTTAATGTCGGTATGTCTTGAATCTATATTCCTGACATAAATAGAAAATCATCCGTTTGTTACTGTCTAGTGTTCTGGGATTAGTTTAACATGTGGATTTTGTTACAGATACAGTTTTCTCTTTCTACCTTTTAAAGGGCTTTATAAAGAAAGAGATGTTGCTCATTGTCAAAGTAGGATTTAAAATTGCCCTAATTTTAGGAGTTTTAAAAACTAGGAATACATTTTAAACAACAAAAACTTCTACACTGTCTGTAGTTTGGTCCCCGTTGTAGGTCAGACATAACGAGCCCAAGGGCAGCAGTGCTGCTCTGCCAGTGTGTCTTCTGGACACGCATTACCTCACACAAGATGGGCAAGGAAATAAATGGCAGACGGTGAAGGAGCAGTCACGTGGCTCTCCGGCCATTTTTTTTCCCAGTGTGGTCATGTTTTCAAGCAGAGACAAGTTTTTTCATGCTTATTAAAGAGAAAGTTTTAGCATTTAAAAAGACAACCTTAAGGACAGAAAAGCTGACAATGTTTAAAAAATGACTTACTTTATTTAGCCTACGAGATGGCTGATTCAGTGGCTTCAAACCACTACACTTAAATTACGTGGCAAACCTGCAAATGCAGATGAGGACACTCGTAAGGCTTTCCTTATGTATGAAAACAACGAGGGGCCCGGATACAGCTCATCAGCACATGCCTGCCTGGCGAGCACAGGATCTTGAGTTTGATTCTCAGCATCGAAAAACCACAAAAAAGAGAACAATGAATTAAAGAGTCTATAGGCCGGGTCTGCTTTTTACTTTTCATGATAATAGATCATAGAGGATCTCAAAAACAGCATGAGCCTTATAAAATCACATACGGTTTCCTATGTAGTAAACACCAATACCATCAACAGTACTCCTTTTTTGTTCTGTTTTGTTCTTTCATTACTGCTATTAGAACTGTTTGGTTAAAGTTCCTGAATTCTGAGTGTTTATCCTGACTTTATTTTCTGTATCAGCCCTCTGTTTGCAGTGCCTCATTCTGCAAACATGGTGTTATTTTATGTCTAAATTATTTCTTCAGTTTCAGTTGCGCTGTTTTCACTTGTTTTTTTATTCCAGATTCACATGAACAATTAGGTCTTTGCTACCTAATGTGTAAGCCTGTTTTCAGATCTCAGATTAAACAAAACAAAAATAGTTAATAGGTTAGAAATGAAAAGTTTACATCATTAATCCTAGGTAGCAAAGTAACTGAAGTGAAGGGGCGTATAAATTTCTTAAGTGTCTTTCAGAGGTGAGAACGACCCCATCCAGCTTCCACTGTCTTCTTCCTCATGCCTGGCTACCACCAAACTCCTCATTTGCTGCTGCACTGCCTGCTCTGGAAATAGCCTTTCCTAGCAGCACACACCGAACACATCAGGAAATGCTGATGGCTCTGACTCCCAAAGGGAGGGAATCTGACCATTTCATCCCCACCCCAGTCAAAACCACCATTACCTCTGCTCTGCGTCACGTAATAGCCTGTGTTTCTACCTTTGATCCCTCAAAACCAGTCCCAACAAAGACAGCCATAATCAGAAAGCCATAGTATGTTGCTCCTCTCCTTACTCACAGCAACACCTAGTATTTTTTTATTAGTACATGTTTGTGGTATATGTCCACATTCATCTTGGGGAATGGATACATGTACATAACATGGTTCGTGTTATGTTTTCTGGGCCTTTCCCCTTCCTACGCACCTCCCTCCCTCTGCCTTTAAATCCTCTTTCCCTATTTTTATTCTTGTTATTTTTAGCTCACATGTATGACATATAATGTTCACACTCATTAAAGTCATTAGGTTCCTTTACCAAAAGCTAGTATTTTTATGATTTACAACACCCAGACGCTCTAGGCTGATTCACAAAGCCAAGACCTCCCCCATCTACTCCCTTCCTTCTCTTCCTCCAATCATGCTGGCTTTCCTGCAGCCCCTTCAGCCTCTCAGGCTTACTTCTCTCTCTTGAATTTTGCATCTGCTCTTCCTCCTACTGAAATGCTCCTTTTCCATGTATCAATCAAGCCTGCTTGCCCTTCAGCTCAGAGAAGCTTTGCTGAACACCTCCTGAAATCTCTCCCTTCTCCCCCCTCTCCTAGCCCTACCCCCTTATTTACTTTTATTCCACACCAGTACAGGTCTTCACCTGATAAACTGTATGCTTTACTTACTATCTCTTTTGTCTGCTAGAAAATAGATGTTTTGTGCTATATCCCTCGTATCTAGAACAGTTCCTGGCATGTAAAAATGCTCCATTTCTGCTTAACTGAATGAATGAATCGGGTTATTGCATGAGGTAATGAAGTGACAGATTGCGAATGTGACTCTTGAGGCTATCACGTTAATCATCCCAAATTCAAGAACTATTTGGAAGAAGATGAAGTGGTGCACAGAAGCAGACTTTATCTTAATGCAGTCATATGGCTAAGTTGTGAAAACTGGTTCAAGAGATTTACTGAGCTGCTTTCTCAGATCAAGGACACTTAGAATTAAAGGGCTTTGAGTGGCTCAACTTGTCAGACCCCCTGGCGACTCACAAGATTGTTCTTCCATGATATGACAAGACATCTGAATGTAATAAAACCGAAACTACAGGGGGAAAAGACATGAGCACTGTGGACGAGATCAAGGAAATACAACAGGTTTGATTCACACTGGAAGTGTGAACAGAGCAACCAGAGACTGCATGTTTTCCACCGCTGACCAGCTCCTGAATTCAATGGAGTCACCGAACTTAAAAATTAGAGAATATTTCCTGGAAGTCAATTTTAAAAGGTCACTACTTTCCATAAGAAACAAATCCCACTTTCACTATTTTGCCTCTGAGGTGTATCCCTTAGGAACAGGCCTGAATTGTCAAGTGCCTATCAGCATGGCTCACATTTTTATGAACAAAATGCAAGAGCTAACAGCAAAATTTGACAAGCAAAAAGTCAATATTCATGACATTGGGAAGATGAATTTACAAAGCTTAGATCTAGCCTAAAACTTATGGTATGTGGCCAACTTTGGAATGTGTTTACAATCCTTAGTACAGTAAAACACATTTTTTTTTCAGGGAAGAGCTGAGATAAAGCTGGAGCTGTCACCTGTGAGGTATACCTAGTCATAACGAACTGAGATATGTCTAGTAATATACCCAAATTTGTAGAGTATGGTTGTTTCTTAAGATATCTCTTTTCTTATCACTATGAACAATGCTATATAGCTGGGTCCACGCCTTTAACTTTTTACTTTTGAAGACAATTCATTACATTACTTTTCAAATTATTTCTAATTTTGAAATCATAATATTATAGATCTGCTTTATATCATTCGAAGATTAAATATCACATAGGACTGCACACATGGAGCTCAAGTGATATAATTCATTAAAAGCACAGGTGTTTACTTTTTAATAGGGTCAAGGTTATGAAAGATAAATGCCTGAGAACTGTGACAGATTGGAAGAATTAAGTAAGGAGATAAGGCTAAATGCAGTGTGGGATCCATCCTAGAGCAGAAAAAAGTGTGAAATGAAACAACTGGGAAAACCTGAATAAAGCCTGTAGTTTTGTGAACAATATTAAACCAGCATAAATTTAATTTTGATAAATGTACGGGAGTCATGGAAGATGTTATAATTATAAGCCAGGTGAAGAGCATATGAGAACACTATATCTTTTTTTAAGTCTAAAATTATTTCAAAACAAAAATTAGAAGAGTTCTTACCCTAGAATGACAAAATTTTACCTATTTTTATGGTGATACTTTTTAAGAAGTACAAAATTGGTTAAAGTTACTAATACAGAATAAGGAAATGCTACAGAAATCTGAAAATTCAGGTCTTTTCAATATTTATTTTGCTTTTTATTGACTGTAGTACATAATGATTACATTCGTTGTGCGGAGTGCATATATGGTCCTTTCGATATCTCACTTGCCAAAAATAAGTATAGTGACCAACAACAAAATTTTCCATTTATCACAAAAAATATAAACACACTCAAACACAAAAGAACACTACCTCAAATAACAACAATATCTATCTATACAGACTTGAAATAATATAGATACAGTAATAAGGTAGAATAAGCCATTATTTCATCTAATACTAGGTATGAAGGATATTTCTTTCTTCCTTCTTTTCTTTCCTTCCCTCCCTCCTTTCTTCTTTCTCTTCCCTTCCCCTCCCCTCCCCTCCCTCTCTCCCTCCCTCCCTCCCTCTCTCTGTCTCTCTCTCTCTCTCTCTTGTCTCCCTGTGCAGTTTAAACTGCCCTTGAACTCACTATGTGGCCCATGCTGACCTCAAACTCACTGCAATCCTCCTACTTCATCCTCCCAAGAACTGGTATTACAGATGTGCACTACCCTGCCTGGCAACATTTATAAGTTTGGAAAGGTTTTACAGTTTACAGCATGACCACCTAACTTCCTCCTATAGATTTTATTTAATCCTGCCGTGTATGTAGATAATAATATATATGTCTGTATTTCATCATATTCAGGTGCTTTGAGAACAAGAATAGCTAAATTATTATCTATGGACCTATGACAATGTTTTGTGTGTAGTAGGAAGAGTGACAGTTTATCAAAGAAGATCATCATATTCAGAAAAAAGTCAGACCTATATTTAATTCTCTCAGTTGTTAAAAATAAATCCTAACTTAGACATAGAAAGAATTTCAGCATGCACCAAGCATAGTACAAAGAACACAGGTTTTGAAACTGAGCAAACCTGTTTACCAATCCTGGCTCAACTGCAAAGAAGTTACTACATACATAACCTTAGGGCACCTCATTTAACCTATATGTTTTTTAATTTCCTCAACTGTAGCAACTGTGACACTAACTATAATATGTGCAAAATGCATACAACTACTTACAGAAAAGCAAATACATATTTGATACATGAGTATGTGTAATGTTCTTGAGTCCAACAGTACATTATTAAACCTTAGGCATGGAACTTGTTTTATGATCACTGTAAAAATAGAGCCTTCCTGAAGAGAAGGATATAAACTGACTCAGGACAGGATTTGGATAGAAGAAGAAAGAGTCAAAACAAGGACAACTTCATAATTAAAAGTGGTCAGGCAGGGGTGAAGACATTTATTAAAAAGGCTAGTTTGCCTCTAAAGTGTACTCCTTACTCAGTGACCAAGTAAATAAACCAAGGAAGAGTGAAGAGGGATATCAAATATAATGTAGGTATAAAAGATATATTAGTAAATGGAACAGAAGTGGAAAAGAAGATGTTTCACATGGCTTGAAGGAAATACAAACCTCAAAAATGAGAATCAGTGGCTTACATAATAGAATGAAAGAATGTTTGCTATGATAAGCATAAGCAAATCTTTCTCATGGATACACTCTTTATTGTCTTTCCTTAGCTGTTTTTAATTCTAACATCAATCCTGTATGCCTGCCCTACCCTCCCTTTAAGCACCATGAAGCATATTTACAGGCACAGGGAAATAAAATGTTAGTCATTAACATGTGACTATGTGGGCATAGATAAAAAGCAGAAGACAACAGGGCTGAGGGTTCCTTACAAATTAAAAATGCTGTTTGATCTCTAAAGCACTTCAGAGACAGAAAAAGTAGTTTATTATTAACATTACTAAGAAGAAAAAAAAATCAGATGCATTCTGTTAAGGAGAAACAAAAAGTAATTTTAGAGCAATTAGCCAAACTGGTCAGTGAATTCTAACACGGAAATGTCCAGTGGCATGAACTATCACTGCTCATTGGTTGCAGGTAAATAATCAGATACTATACTCAGAACATAACATTGACTAGCAATGGACTCAGATCTTTCACATTCCTATTGCTTTAATGAAACTTACTCAGATGTAATTTTACACAAATCATCTACCACAGAATGGTGTATGAGCTAGCATCCTAGTTTACATATAGATTTTTCAACTCAACAGGCACCTGTTCAATCTGAACAGGAAAAATAAAAAAAAGATAGAAATATAGCTCATTAGCATTAATAAAAGCAAAATATAGTCCACTCACTTCCACAGTCCACATTACATACGTTGACAATAAAGAATAACATGCCATACACCAATTTATCAATGGTGTACATCCTAAAAATAACTTACTCTGACAAAAATTAATTCTTACCCTAATCACAATTATTAGTCAATAGCAAGAGTTCATGCTAAACAAGAAAGTCTTTTTTGAGAATTACAACGTTAACTATTCAATATATAAGAAAATTAAGTGGGCTGGGGAGATAGCTCAGCAGCACCACACATGCCTGGGCAAGCGCAAAGCCTTAAGTTCGATTCCTGGTACCAACAAAACAAAAACAGATACAACATTCCAATAAGTACAATTTTAAAAAAGCAAAGGAAAATCAAAATGTCTTGAATGAAATTATCCTAACAATATTTAACATCATATAAAATGTTTTTCTTTTTAATACCTACTTTCATGCATGTATCAGAAGAAAATGTACAGGCTTTGAGTTTATGTTTGTCCCTCAGCAAATGGGGAAGGCCCACTTTCTGCGCTTTCACAAATTGTACTTTTTCAATTGGTCAGGAGGCTATTAATCAATCTTAAGAAAAATTTGGGGTACTTAAAAAACAAAGTAAAGAAAATAAGCTTTCACAAATTGTACTTTCTCAATTGGTCAGGAGGCTATTAATCAATCTTAAGAGAAATTTGGGGTACTTAAAAAACAAAGTAAAGAAAATAACCTAAGTTCTGTGCTGTAATTCTAGCTTATCTAGCTAAATAATCTTAGCCCTTTAACCTCTCCCCATAAATTGGTTTTCTTCTCTATAAATAGAACAGTTGTATCTAAAATGTTAGGGTTGTTCTTAATGGTGGCTACAGATTTTCTGTTTGAAAGCCCAGGCAGGTCTCTGACTAAAAAGAGATGCATGAAGATGCCTTTGCCCAGCACTGTACTGAAGATTATAAAAATTGCAATTGTTTGATCAAAGAATGGAGACTTCAGAGAGATACTGAGGAAACTATCTCCCAGATTCTGCCTTGATCTCAGTACTGCTTGTTTTAGTGATTACATATTATAAATTGAAAAAGTCATGTGGGAAACACAAAGAAGACGAAGCCATGTGTGGTGGGGCACACTTATAATCTCTGCACTTTGGAGGCTGAGGCATGAGGACTGCACATTTGAGCCCAGACTGACTTAGATTTAGTTTCAAAATGAAAAATAAAAATAAAGATCTGGGATGTAGGTCAGTGTAAAGACTGGCTTCAATTACCAGTAATGTTTTTTAAAAAATGCTAAACAGTCATTGGCAACAACAACAAAAAGTATGTAGCTCCTTCTATAGATTAATGCAACAGAAAATAACCTTCTAGACTGTTAAGAAAATTAAAATTTATCAGAATACAACTCAACACCGAATACCTATTATATGCAAACTACACTATTAGGTACTGCTGAAGGCTGTTGGGGTCGAGGAACAGTCCCTTCCCTTCAATTAACTAATACAAATATGTAAAACAGAACAAAGTAACTCCTACACTAGAAACAAAAATTTGTGAGACCACAGTACAGATTCACATAACCTGAACACAGCCTTTACTGTCACAGTCTATCTTCTGGCCAGCCCTCACGTTTTAGTTACACACACATGCGGCAGCCACCCCACAGCACTTGTGTCGAAGAGGTTATCCACTTCACATGTCTTTGATATTGCAGACGCCACCCCGTGGGCTACAATTTCTCTACTCAGCTCTCATCACAACTATTATTCATCCTTCAAGACCAAATTCCAAGGCGCTGGGGGTATAGCTCAGTGGCGTAAGTGCTTGCCTGGCAAGCGGAAGGTCCTGAGTTTGATCCCCGGTACTGGAAAAAAAAAAAAAAAGACCAAATTCCATGCTTTTTCTCTTACAAAGTCTTTTCCAAACCTAGTTAGAAATAAAGGAGTTGATTTACAGATAAATACACAGAGACAGACAGAAAGACAGACACAGAGAGAGAGACAAAGAGAGAATTTTAAAATCTATATACCAGAAGAGATATAAATATCAGACTAAGGATTTCTCAGAACTTTCTAGAAAACCACCATCCCAGAAAATTAACAAGCCTACAACGTCCAACATAAGGAATCTAGGAGGTGAGAGAAAGCCTGTCAAGATTATGGTGGTAATAAGAAAAGCAGCAGAAACTTGAGAAATGTGTTTAGGAAGTATAAAATGCAAGGACTTTGAGCCATAATGGGTTTTTCATCCACTATTCCAACAGGAATAAGAAGCATGTGAAAAGTTAACCACTGGTTACACAGAGGGCATCAAAGAATGAAATTTAGTTTGTACAGTTCTAAGATGCTGCAAAGATTTAAGCACTTAACTCTAACAGAGAGAATCTAATTAAATCTAAAAATTAGCTTCACCCAGAACCTAGCCTTTTTTATCCAAAGGGCTTTGAACTAAAAATGGAGGGATAGAAAGAAACAATGTGTACTGATACTATAAAATATTCATTCAACAAACCCTGACCATCCATCTCCTCAGAGCCATCATTCACCCTTCTATCAATGAGGACACAGCAATCAATAGGACAGATAAAATCCCTGAGCTGTAGAATTTATGGATGGACAAGCCAATCAAAGTACGTAAACGATTTCAAGTGATCATCTTTAAGAAAAATACATCTAAGTAAAGATTTAAAAAATGACAGAGTATGCAGGGGCCAAAGGGCTGCTAAACAACTGAGGGACCAACTCTGAGAGATCTCAGGACAGGGCCAGAGAGAAGAGGAAGGCCCTCAAACAGCAAGGATCTCCATATTTTAGACAGTGTGCCCCTGGCCAGAACACCATGAAAAGAGGGCTGGTGGGGAAGCGAAGACGGAGGCGCAGGCCGGGTTGTGGTGGAGCAGGTATGCAGGTGTGATGCCAGCCACCGGAGCGGAGAGGATGTGGTATCTGAGTTACCCTTCGGGTGACTTGGCTGCTATGTGAAGAAAGGGCTGTATGACACAAATAAGCACGAATTGCTGGTGACCTGGACTGGGGTAGCGACAGTAAAGTTGGCCCCTTCAGCTATGATACATAAAGAAAGATGAGAGCCAGCGCCGGGAGGGAATTTTTGGAGAAGGGTATAATACAGACGGGACCCTCCATGTCACAGGGCAGATGTGAACAAAGCTTCGCATTCTGCGCTCTTCACGCTTTCTCCATTGGGAAGTGAACTCCTCGAGAGCAGGAACTGCACTAGTGGTTTCTAGATATATCTTGATACTTTTAATACAAATTAGAAACTATAACAACACAATTTAGTGGAATGAGACTCGGCATTGGCTCATAAGCACTGAAGGTGAATAGGTGAGAAAATCCTAGGCTGTTTCAAACAAAGAAGCACACCGCTCATTTGTCTCAGCATACCTAGCTGCTAGCAGGTATGCTGAGAACACAGGGAGATGAGACACTGTCTCTGTTTTCTCTCAGTGAAGAGGTCACAACTTGGTGGTTCAGACAGGTCACATATACAAGCACCAAGAGGAATAGTACAAAAGGAGGCTGCTGAAATCTGAAACACAGTAGAAGCCCTATTTTTAGAAAAGGGAAAGAGTAATGTCACATATTTTGCAACTGAGTTTACTTTAAACTCCGGATAAAGTTCTGAATCAGAATATCAAAGGAAGAGCTTATGGGCAACTAGGAAATAAGTGACCAGTAAGACCCAGCACAGGCACCTGGGCAAGCCATTCCTGCTAGGCTCACATCCTTTTTAGGCAGTCAGGGGGACAGAGGTTGGAAACAATACAGTTAAATTTTACTATAATCTGTTATTCCCACTTTTAACATCTTCAGGGATAAGATAGAAGGAAATGGACTAAAATGAGGGTCAACTATATATGGAACTGCTAGAATGGGCTTTGCAGAAATGCTGACCTACAAAAAAAATGACTATCTTAATGGAGATACTGAAAAGAAATGAAAATATTTTTAACATTACAATGATAAATAATGTCAAGGCCAAAGAACACTGAGCTCAGAAGTTTCCCAAGTAGACAGGCCAGCCACACCACCTAACAGTGAGTAGCACCATCAACAAGTCTTACCTTCAACAAATATAAAGACACAACTGATGTCTTGACCAAATTACCAAATAATAACAACTTGAGAAAAGAACAGCAAATACACTGGATGATCACATCAGCAATCTAAAGGTGTACGACAATCTACAAAGCTGGGCAAAAATCAACAGCTTTAAATTTCCTGGGAAAAAGCCAAGTTTCATACTTGTGTTTTAAATATTTCATACAAGAAACACCAGCACAGCAGAAAAAGTTGACTTGGGGCTTTTGGTTGACTGATACCTATTCTGAAAATCTAAAATACAAAATGCTTCTGTTACGGTTTGTGTCTGATGTCTCCTTAAAGCCACAAGCAGTCATGGGGCGAGCTTCTACAGTTTACAATTGATTCAGGGTTGATGTTGGTTGGGATTCTGGGTGTGAGTGCTACACCCACCCTGGGGAGGGTAGTTTGCATACAGTGTAAAGGAGGGAAAGGGGCTCCTTGCTGCCAAACCTCCCTTTTGCTCCTGTTGCTTTGCTATCTTCCGCTGCCGTGAACTGTTGTTCTCGGCCACACCACTCTGCCTTGGAGCCAGCTGAAACTTCCAGGAACTGTAAGCTAAAAAAACCTTCCTTAAGGTAGGTGAAAGAGGCTTGAATAGTACTTACAATAAACGCTGACACCACCAGCTGCATTAAACTCTTGTACCTTCCAAAACTCCACTAAAACAACAAAGAGATTTAAAACATTTGCAACTAGGAAGCAGGTGAGAGAGAATAAACTGAACTAGCAGAATCCATAAAAGCTGAATTCTGAGCCAACAGTGGGAAATGATGAGAAGTAAACCAAGTTATACCACAAAACTCTTTAAAAATTCAAGAATTAGTAATAAAATATAACCCTGGAACCAGAGGTGATGATGGACTAAGAACAAGATGCCTCATAGGGTAGTGTTATGGTTTGTGTCTAGATGTCCCCCCAGAGACTCATGTGCATCCCTTTCTGCAAAAGGCATTTTAGTCCAAGAACTGTTGGTTAGTCAGCACTTATTGTAAGTACTATCTAAGCCTCTTTCACCTGCCTGAGTTGTAGTGTAACTGTCTTCTTAAAATGTGATGTACGAAAGCTTCCTTGTTCGTTAGACTAAATGTAGGCAGTCTGGCTTATGGATCCTTCATGTTGCCTAAGGTTAAATCAGCCTTTTCTAAAGTTTCATTTATAGTAGATACCAGTCAACCAAAAGCCCCAAGCCAACTTTTCTCTCCTTTGCTGATGTTTCTTGTAATATGAAATATTTAAAACACAAGTATAAAACTTGGATTTTCCCCAGGAAATTCAAAGCTGGCATCGGGTATTTTGTCCCAGCAATGAGAGAAAAGTAACCAAGACAAGCAGGCTGCCTAAGAACTGTTAGACGTTCTGACCAGTGGGACACACAGGAATACTACATAGAAAACAAGTGGATTACAAACAAGTTTATGTACAGAGCACTGATTGAGACCAGCCCCTCACACAACCTTCTTTCCCTGCCTGGGTATCAGACTAATAACCTGCAGGGCACTTGGAGAAACCAGACCAGCTCCAAGAGAAAAGTTCAAGAAAGAAAATCATCCACACCATCTTAATGTAAACCTCACAGTCAACAATTCCATTCCCAAATAGTGTTTTCAAACAACACTTTAGAGCCCTGTCCTTAAATAATGAGCAGACAGCTGAGAATCACCATACTTTCAGGAATCCTTTAATGTGAGTGGCAGAGACTAACAGAAGAAAAATGAGTTAGAAGAAAAAGATGATACAGATACAGAGAGAAGTGAACTTAAATGTACACATCTACATATATAGTGACAGACAATGTAAAAAATACTAAAAAGAATAAAAACTGCCCTAGAAAATTAAGAAATCATAGCAGAAAATGCAAAAGAAATACTGTATTGAGAGACAAACTAAGGAATAAAAACGAAGCATTCAAAAATGAAAGATAAGAAATCAAGGAACAAGGGAAACATATGGGAAGAAACCAGAAAATGATTTCTCTGCAAAACACAAATTCCAGATTGAAAGAGCCTACACAGTGTCCAACATACTAGATGAAAATAGACCCACATAAGGCATCAAAAAATGTCAGAAAATGGGCTACAAAAAATGTTCCAGAGAGAACAGAACAAGTTGAACACAAGATGGTGAAATATCACATGGTTTCTCCTACATGAGCAACTCAAAATACAAGTAATTTAAACAGCAAAGTACAAGACAGATGCTCGGTCACGGGGAGATGGACTTTATGGAGATAGGAAAGGGGGCCAGGGAGGGGAAGGGGGAGTACAAACGATGAAGATGTGATATGTGCTTGTGCCAACTGCCCAAGATGAGTGTAACTCATGCATATTACAAACATGTATTTTTAAAAATCAGATTGAGATAGTAAAATACAATAGCCATTAAGAAGCTATAAGACAATGAAACAACACACTTATGAACAATGAACAACAATGAAACACATTTCAAATTAAGAAAATAATTTCCAACCTAGAATTCTACATCTACTCAAATAATATATATGCATGATAAGTATAAAAATATGCAAACTATCAAAAATATGTAGTTCATGTACCCCTTCTCAAGAAGCTACTGAAGGAGGTACTCTACTAAATCACCACTCAATGAAGAAGGAAAGCACCAAGAACAGAAACACTGGTGAAAGAAATCAAAGGAGGTTTAAATGAATGGAGAACTATACCACTGTCAAACTAAAAAATTCAGTATTCTTTGTTCATCCTTCTCCAATTGATCCATAGTTTCAATACAAGCCAAATCAATCCCAGCAGGATTTTTGTAGATAATGAGAAGCTAATTCTAAAACATATAAGGAAATGAGAGGAACTACATTAGTAAAAATAACTGAAAAATATTACTTAAAAGGTTAAAGGGCTCTTCTTACCTCGTTTTCAATACATAATATAAAATTGCAATAATGACAACCATATGGTATTGGTGTTAATAAACACATTGATGAAACATAACAGAAAGTTCAGAAATAAACCCACACATATACACTTGAAAAAAGTAAAAAGGCAACTCAGTGACAAAGGTAATTTTTTTTTCAATGAAGCATTCTGGAATAAATAATCAGACACCCACATGCAAAGAAACGAACAAAAACCCAACTCAATCAGCACCTCAAACCTTACACAACAATTACCTGAAAATGGATCACAGACCTAAGTATAAAACATAAACTAGAAAAATGCAGGAGAAAATATATGTATGACCTTAGACAAGGCAGAATTACTAGTTGACACCAAAAACAAAACCCCAAAATGGAAAAAGTGACAACATGAACTTGATCGAAATTTAAAATTTAAAATGTTTGCTCTTTGAAAGATACTGTTAAAAGAATATAAGGTAATAAACATACTGGAAGAAATATGCGTATCATATGTCTGACAAAAGAGTACCTGGAATATATAAAGAACTCTCAACCTAAAGAATAAGAAATTAAGCAATCATATTAAAAATGAGCAAATGATTTGAAAGATGTTTCACCAAGGAAGATATACAAATATTAAATAAGCAAATGAAATGATGTTTGATATCACTAGTCATCAAGAAAAGACATAAAAGCACAATGAAATACTACTACAAACCTGTGGTAACAATTGAAAAAAACTAAATGGACAGTAACACAGGCAGACATACGGAACACTGGCATTGCAAACGTTGCTCATAAGAATGCAAAACGGTATAACCACTTTGGAAAACAACTTGGCAGTTCCTTATAAACACTCACGTGTTCTACAATACTATAGGTTGGTTATTAAGTGTCCTCCAAATGCCCATGTGCTACAGGCTGATTCCCTAGCCTGGGGCTACTGGGAAGTGGTACAGCTTTTAGCAATTGGGCATTGGGAGATCTTCAGGTGACTGAAAAGGAATCATCCTGTCCTTGAAGGTATCAAGGGACTACAGCCCCTTTCTCTCACTCTCTAAATGCAGGTCATCAGGTGAGTGGTTTTGCTTTGCTATGAGTTCCCACTATAATATGTTTCACTCAAGAGAAGTGAAAATAGTCACATAAAAACTTGCACATGTTTACAGCAGCTTTATTAACAACCACCCCAACTGGAAACAATACAAACATCACATGGTGAACAGATAAATTGTGGAGTATCCATACAATGTACACTGCACAGCAATAAACTACTGATACAGCACAAAACACGGATAAGGTATCAGTACATCCACACATTGTACTAAAGGAAAGAAGCCAACCTTAAAAGGGTGTAATCCTGTGTAATTCCAGATTTTTGGAAAAAGCAAAACTACAGGAACAGAAATAGACTAGTGGCTGCCAGAGGGTGGGGAAGGACTTGACTGCAAAGGGGCAGCTTTAGAGAATTTCTGGATGTAATAAAACTAGTCTGTAGTTTGGTAGCTGTGGAAATTTCATGACTCCATGCAGCTATCAGAGCTCACAGAACTGTTCAACAATACAATTTAATGTTGTAAGTTAAAAAAATAAAATTTTAAAAAGCACATGAGATCCAGATAATCGGTATTCCAATACAGGACAAACTAAGGAAATCCAGGTATGATGTGAAGACAGCTCTCAAATTGACAGCTTTGCAGCAGGCCTAGAGAGAAGCGAACTCAGATTAGAGAAATGGCAAATGTACTCAAGAAATTTAAACTAAATAACACCTACAATACCTGAGCTTCCTCAAGTGAGATTCATGCAACTAGGTGAAAGTTTGGAAGTCAAGCAGTCCTAAGTGCACAGAAAACCAGGCAAACAATGTAACAAAACAACTATTACCTCCAAAAGCAGCAAATAATAAAATACTCTGTGACTCAGCTTTCGAGCATTTACTTATTCATAATATAAAGACAGAACATTCATCCAAACAAGGTTGTGACGTATTTTCAGCAGAGCAACGACCCTGGAAGTGTGTGCATGGGGTAGGGGCAAAGCATGGTATTAGAAAAGAGCTTCGTCTTCTACAGTAAAGGCTAAAACTAATGTGTAAAACTGAAGTCTGAGGAGGTGGCCATTGTAAAGAAACAGAGGGGGAAAAGTAAAAGAATTAACTCAAAGATTTAAAAGTGATGGACTCAGAGACAGAAAGTGTAGGGGTAGGGGGACATTTTTGTTATTCTAAATACCAAGCACACTGGAATTGCTTGGTTCTTTACAATACATGCTTGCATAGCTTTTAAGAAAAAAATTAAATTAAAAAAATCAATGCATAATAAATTAAAAAATCAAGGCATACAGGAAAAAAGAGGGAGCACAGAATAGCTAAGGATCTTAGAAGCATGACACTGAAGTGGACTTGCTCAGGAAGCAGTTCTCTGTTGGTGGACTTTAGGCAGAATCTGAACAAAATCCATTTAGTGTACATAATACAAAAGACATGACTACCTTGGTGGTTTATACTGCACGCCTCTTAAATTCATATCAGTTGTGCAATTTTGTAGGATTCCATGTGGTAATTTCCCTTAAATCAGTACCATTCTACAACAGGACTAAAAACACTGGTAAGTGAAGCAGATCATGCATCCTGTACATTTGTGCTCTCTCATCCATTTACATGAGAGATCTCTTCTTAGCTTCTGACTTTTAGTTACAAAAATCTTAAATGTACATTTATTTTTTATTATAGATAATCTAAAATAGTTTTTGAAGTAAATAAGGTATAAATATGTAAAGGGAAAGAAAAATGTGTGTCTGTGTGGGAGAAAGCTGGAAGAGAAATGGGTAATCTGATGCATGGGTTAGGAAATGAAGAACTGGAGGTCCCTAAATCTACCCTGGACCCCGTTGTTTAGTGAGCACAGGTTATTAAACAGGTCATGGGACTCAGTTACATATGAGACTCTGGGACCATGACAAGTCCACTCAGGTTTGCTAGTAGGGGTGACAGGGCCAAGGATCTATGACTCAGGCAAATGAGTAAGAGAAGCAAAAGAAACTAGAAACAGCAAAAGAATGCTCCTGAAGTGTTCTACTTTCAAAAGTTTATAAATGTTTGATCTGCCAAAGAACAAAACTTACACCTTAGCTTAAATGTTAGTCATCAACATGAAAAGTAAAATATTAGACACAGTGCAGATACCACCTTTTCCACAGGACTGCCAGAGTCAGTGTGACTTAAATATGAGTGTCTGAAGCACTGTGGTTTTCTACTCAATCTTTTTTTTTTCACATTGTACCACTAAATACAGTAAATATACCCTAAGTTTACTGAGCCCCATCCTCATCAATTAAGCACAGACAGGAATCATACTTGAATACTGTCTAGGTTTCTTGAAGGCACTTTTGTATGTCTAACTTTTAGTTTTGAAAATTCATCTATAATCTACCAAGAACTTACCCGCACTTTAACATAAACCAAAGTAATATTTGTCTGTTTAAGAAACAGAGGCTCAGCTGTGCCACCCTCACAAAGCCCTGGCTTCCCTTTATAGTCTCCCTTAATAGACTGAACACTCTCAGAGGGGAAGTCTCACTCTTTGTTGAATCCAGGACTGAGCAGCCCGAGCAGCACACTAATCAGGGAGTGAACAAAACCAATGCATGTAGCCAGTAGAAAATGCTCTCTTTATTTTACTGACATTCATGACTTTTATTTTCAGCATCTTCTGTCCACCCTTGGAGATTTCTCACTCCTGAGTGCCATCAGATGGGTCATTTGTACAGTGCTGCTGCTGTCTACCCTCCTGGTGGCACTTTGAACAAAATATGTAAGGTCTGTAATTCTCCCTGCTCTCCTGCCAGGCAGACACTAAGACGGGCTAGGACGACTTTTATCACGCTATTCTGCACTATGCCCCAGTAACAAGTTTGTGTTTGGGGCTGGGGTGGGAAGAGGAGCAGAAGGTCCTTCATTCTTATAAAATCAATGAACCTGACATACTTAGTGATGAATGTGTCTTACTTATTTCACTTAACATTGTGATCTCAAGTTGTACCCATTTACCTACAGATGCTTCAAGTTTATCTTTCCGTAAGAGTAGTACCCTATTGTGTATCCATACCACACTTTCTTTAACCATTCATCTGTTGATAGGCATATTTCCATTTCCAAGATGTAGCTATTACAAATTACAGTGCTATAAACATGTACATGCATACATCACTGTGCTATGTCTTCAACTCCTTTGGAAAGATACCTACAGGGGAATACCTGGGTCAAATGCAACTTCTGTTTTTAGTTTTTCTGAGGAAGCTCCACTTTGCCTTCCATAGTGGCTGTATCAATTTACATTCCCACCAACAATGTAAAGGAACCCCTTTCTCTGCCACATGCTCACAAACCTTTATTATTTGATTTCATGATGAATGCCTGTCTTTCTGTGGTAAGATGATATCTCAGCATTGTTTTAATTTGCATTTCTCTAAGGGCCAGCAATGCTGAACATTTTTTATGTATTTATAATGCATTTTACTTGTTCTTCTGAGAAATGTCTATTAATTTCAGTTGCCTATTTTTTTCTTGAGTCCTTGAATAGGGTAGAGGGTGTGTATGCAACTTCTTTATATATAAAAAAATTCTTTATATATATATATATATATATATATATAACTTCTTTTTATAAATATATACTTCTTTTTTATAAATATATACTCTAGATGTTAGTCCTGTCTGAGGAATAGCTGGTAAAAATTTTTCCCATTTTGTAGGTTGTCTCTTCACTCTGTTAGTTGTTTCCTTTGCTGTGCAGAAGACTTTTAATTTAATATGATCTCATTTGTTGACTCAGTATTATTTCTTGTGCCAGTGGAGTTTCATTCAGAAAGCTCTTGCCTACGCCTATGTCTTCAAGTACTCAATATTTTAAAGAACATGCTAAAATCTGTGATATGTTCAGACTCAAGTTTAAAATTTGCAGTGCTAACAGTTATCTGACCCAACAACCTCATTTCCCAAACTCACTTTAGTTGTGATCCAGGAGACTGGAATTAACAAACATTTCAAGCAGTGTTTCTCAACTCTGTTTGTCAAGCTCTGCATGACATCAGTAGTTCAGAATGTAATAGGAAAAAAAGTTAATGGATAGATAAGATAATGAAGGTCAGGTAAACAAAGTTAAAGTGATTTCCTAGAGATTGTAAGTAAAGAAATGGCCATTAATATGTTAATATGCACTGTAATTTTTCAAATGGGGGAAGGTTAGCTAGGTGGCCTGGGGTGAGGCTTCCGAAAGTTTTCCATGCTCTGAACCCTTTTATGGAGGACCACCTTATAGTTCTCCTGCTTGCAAACCACATACTGGGAGAAATCCTGATCACGGTATTCTTGCCAAAGTGACATTTGTGTCTTTAAGAGGGACAGAATATGCAGTAGCCCTGCCAGAGGAGACTGCTGGCTAAATAGCAAGTCCTTTCTGACCCAGGAGACTCCTCCTTTACTGGTTACTACCTCAAAAGAGGCACATTCACTTTCTCAGATTCAAACTCATACAGTCTGGCTAGAGCCCACACTCCTGCAGTACATGATGGTGTTCAATTCGCAGCATTCTAATAGTCCTTTAGAGAAGCAAAGGAAATTTGCTTCTATTATAGTGAAACTAAGCTATATTCTTGTTAGAATGCTATCCTTAAAACTGCCTTCATTTTTTAAAAATGAAGTGTCTTATTAAAGTATGATTTCCAAACCATAACTGAAATCTACTTCAACCACCAGTGTATATTCCAAAACATTTCTCTTAATAAAAATGTGCAGTATTTAATATGCTAGACTTTAAAACTCAGTATCTTAAAATTGTTTTCCAATACTTGATGCTTGCAGAACTGAGAAAATATAAAATTACATGTAAAATAGATCTAGAAGAACTTCTATGCGAAGCAAGCAGGTATTAAAAACTCTAAAAATATGCTTAATTTTAAAAGTAAAGTTTAGTATTCATTCATTCATTCCAGCTCTCACCCTAGTGGGGAAAAGTCCTGCCTTTATAATTTGATCTTAATGTGCATGCTAATCATTTGTACTACAGTCATCGTGGCCCTTTTCTTCATCCTTTTTTTTTTTAGCACTGATCTCTAGAACCTTGTTGAAACTTTCTACTAAATAACTGAGCATCAATTACATTAACCCATTCAGAGGCCAGGGAGGTCCAAAGACTGACTAGATGCTTGCATATATGTATATACTACATTTAAAACTGTATTCTTAAGCAGCAAGTGAATCATGGGGGAAAGGATACAACTGTAGTCAGGTTTAGTAAACTTACTTTCTGTGATCAACTTGTTCAGTTAAGTTCTTAAATGAATGTGTAGCAGGGCATAGGAAGCAATGGACAGCAGCCCCAGGAGTCTCACATTCTGGAAAAACCTTTTACACAGACACAGCTCCAAACTGTCACACCTTGACCACTAGGTTTGTATTCTGATTTAAAAACAATCTGTACACCCACTTTAAAAAGAGAAGAAACACGCATATACTCTGTAAATTTAAGTGGTAAAAGTGATCTACCTAAGGTACACTAAACAACTATTTACACGTGCAGTGCTAGTACTCGGTGCAGTAGGAAATGCTACTACGAGCTTTACGCCACTTTGGTGACCTAGGATTAGGTACCCACACTCCTCATCCGCAAGGGAGTTAACAGAGGTACTCACCTCAGTTGTGAGGATAGCTGGGAACTACACACAAAGCACTTAACCCACAGCATTCCAAACAGTAAATCCATAGGAATTCCGGACCAGCACTGGTCCCTGTGCTCAGTGTCCAGCTTCTGTGCTCATGCTTGGTGCCCTTTCCTTTTCATCCTTAAAGTACCTCCTCTGCTAGGACCTAAGTATTTTCTAAAGTCTAGCTTTGGGTTCTCAACTGACCATGGGAAATTATTAGCTAGAGCATTAACATCGGTATCATGCTCACTCAGCCCATCCAGAAGTGAATTCATCTTTCTCTCCCCCACAATCTAGTTCCCAACTCAACTCTACCATGTACCAATTAAGATAGCCTTATATGGCATTTAAAACTTCTGTCCTAGCCCTCTCCTGTATCTTTTATGTCAAGATGAAGTCAGGAAAGTCTGTGCTACTTCAACTGTAGGATGTCTCTTCTCTATTTCTGTTTATACTGGGGTTTGAGTCATCAAAGAGCTTCCTCAGCGGCCTCTGCCTTCCATTTCTCCCACTTCAGGCACATACAAACTATTGAATTAGTTTTCATTTTAACCAACTCTTAAAATCCCTACAAGGCTGCCCACTTCCCTCCCTTTTAAACATAAACACCCTCCCTGCATGTAACATCTCTTCTCTGGTCAAACTTCCTTTCTATATTGTACCTGTAGCTACTCGGACCTGCTTGCTTCTTTGTTTGGATCAAACTGTTCTTCCCACTGGCGTGCTCCCCTCTTCACCATGCCTTCCCACTACAATCTGTCCTCCCACTCTTTCTACACCCATCCTTCTAGGCAGACCAAGAATCATTTTCAAGAAGGCTTCTCCCTGACTCTGACATCTTTTCTTTCCTCATTATTGCTGTCTGTTTCATTCTTAGCACTGATCTTCCTGACAAAAGCCAACA
The DNA here is from genome assembly GCA_004027595.1 of Dinomys branickii. Taxonomy (NCBI): domain Eukaryota; kingdom Metazoa; phylum Chordata; class Mammalia; order Rodentia; family Dinomyidae; genus Dinomys; species Dinomys branickii. The sequence continues at coordinate 200,682 of PVLD010000690.1, forward strand.
CTTTTGGAAGTCAGCGTTCCTATTCCAAAACTCATACAGGGGAATTTTTTAAGGGTAGGGAATTAGTGAGTTTGAGAATATCAGAGAGATTTAGTTTACATAAACAAGGTAATTTCAGAGATATTTTCATGGTTTGTGCACTTTGCTGTAAAACCGTTAGGATTTTATTATTGTTTCTATTCTGCAGCTGGTGCAACTGAGGCACCAAAGACTAAACAATTTGGCCCAAATAACCCAGTTGGTGACAGAGCTGAGATTCAAACTCATACAGTCTGGCTAGAGCCCATGCTCCTGCCGGCACGTGATGGTGTTCAATTCGCAGCATTCTAATAGTCCTTTAGAGAAGCAAGAACAAGACTTCCTACGAAAAAGGCAAAAGGCCACTCATCCATTAAGGGAGGATCATTAACTTGTGAATGGGAAAGTGTCACAGACTAAATTCAAATTAATTTTATATTAAGAAAAGGAACAAAGTCTTACACCAGAAATACAATGCTTAATGCTGAACTCTTTTGCTTTTATAAATAATGCTACAACAGAAAGATTCTTATATATAGCACCACTTTACTTCCACATTACTAAGTAAAAGCTGTCAACTTTTTAATGGCTTTTAATGTATCTTGTCAAGAAATATCCCAAGAGGGTCATTCCAATTTATTAAGCAAGTCAATAAAGTATATTTGAGTCAAGACCACATAGGCAATTATTATTCTGTTAATTTTTACCAAAGTTACAAGTGTAAACGGGTGCCTCTGTATTTTAATTGGAGCAGTAGCAAGACTGAACATATTTACATAATAGTTTATCATTTCCTGTTCTCCGACTTATCTATTTACTGCAGAGGTGCACTTGGCATATGCAGAGATTCTTTTTATCAAAGATGTTCTAAATAATTATACGAAACTTCAGTTTTATTATTGTTTGCGAGAAAGAACACCTTCAAATTAAACAGGTCAATAAAAAAGAAAACAGAGACGCTCCTTTTACTCTCCTCTCTCTATTCTAATGTATTCTGTTCAATATTATAATTCTTTAAGTGTAACAGGTGGTAGTAAAAAAAAAAGGAAGTAAAAAGAAAATTTTAGGTGAAAAATAAAAAGAAAAAAATGAATTACCAATCAGATAGAGGTAAATGTAGACAGAAAGGAGAATTTAGAAGAGGCAGAAAAGAAAGTTGAGAACTAGAAGTGATAAAAGGTTCTTTTAACTTTGAAGGTTTTCTTGGGGACCATGGCTTCCAGGCATAATAATTAGCTACTTAACCATTACTTCAGATGTTCACAGGAAGCTGCCCTTGAGCCAGCTGGGAAGGGGGCAGTGGGAAAGGACAGAGCAGAGCTTCAGCAGTGGCTAGAGCCTTCACAAAGATAAGACAATCACTGTATGACTTTCAACTATAGAAGTTTATGCTGGAGCTATAAGCACAATGTCAGGAAACACTACAGAAGTGTGATTTCATAGGTAGAAGAAAACGTCAAAAACTAGGTAGCAGATACTATTGGCTGCCTTTACCAGCTACCACCTCCAAGTGGCTCCCAACTTCTCACTTCCTGGAAATTCTTCATTTTGTGCCAGTACTGTTCAACCCCTACTACTCAGGGAACTCCTGCTTAGTTTAATTACCACGGCCTCTGCCTCTTGCACTGCTAGACATTGTCTAGGGATAAGTGTGCAGCCCTCTGTAAATCCTATTAAAAGAAAAACCAATGAAGATTGTTAGTTTAGCAAAAGCCAGTCAGAAGAGCCACAGCTATCTCAGGATCAGAAGGGGAGCAGAGTGAAGAAAAGTTACCTTCCTTAAAACAAGACAAGAGAAACGAGGAGGAAACATTGGTCCTTGCTGACATCAACAAGCCCCTAAACACCTGGAAGCCACACTTTCTCATTTACAGGAGGTAATAAATTTTCCTTAATGTCTCCCCCATCTGGCTTTAGGGGTGCTTTGTCACTGTTTACTTCTTTTGGATCCCTTTGTCACTACTGGGAGGGTCTTCACACTAAGCTACATCCCCAACCCATTTTAAATTTTGAGACAGGGTCTCTCTTAGTGACTAAATTGTCAAGACTGGTTCTTGCCTCTGCCTCCCAGAGTGCTGGGATCACAGATGTATACCACTAGTCTCCTGCTGTTTACTTCTTACAACTAGAACACCCTAGTACAACTAGAACACCCTAAGTGGCTTACAGTGATAAATCTTATAAGCTCCTGATCATCTTCAACATAACCATCAAAATGCTACAGAGTAAATAAAAGAAACATTAGTACTTTTGCTAGTACTTAAACATCTTCAAATCATCTTTAAAAATTTTAAACATCTTTTAAAATTTTCCATCTTCTTGCTATTTTCCTTACTAAACATTATACATATGTCTCTAGAAATAAAACACTTCTGTTTTATTTTCCACGTATCTTACAACCTTAAAAAGTAGAATAATAGCCGGGTGTCCTGGCATACACCTATAATCCCAGCACTCAGGAGGCTGAGGTAGGAGGATCATTGCAAATTTGAGGCCAGCCTGGGCTACAAAGTGAGTTCAAGATCAGCCTGAACTGAATAGTGAGACCCTGTCTCAAAAAGACAAAAAAAAAAAAACAAAAAAAAAACAACTAGAATAATAAATCACTTTTAAAAGTTGCTCTACTAGGTAAGTATCTAAATATTTAGTTGTAGGATGTTTCCGAGAATACCTTAAAGGTGTAATGTTATTTTCAAATGTACCAAAAACAAACAAAAAACCCCTCCCGCTTTATCTACTAAATGTTTGTTAAGCAAGCCCAATTACACACCTATTACTATACTATGAAATTAGAAAGGAGTTCAACAAAGGAACAAACTTATACACTCTCTTGAGCATATTTTAAAACGTGAGAAATGCAACACTATTTTAAAAAAATACTACTTGATACAAAGTGTAAATTCATATTTGGAACATATGCTATGCTATATTCTAAATGAGAACAAAAAGTACCAACAAAGAAATATCAACGTTAAAAACCTATACCACCAGTCAGCCACACACTGATCCAGAACACTGCTGAAAGTTTTTTGAGAACCTTCTCCTAAAGAAATTTTTTTCTTTTAAAAATATCTGTACCAAACGTTAAACTGCCAGAGTTGCTAAGGTAGTTTATCCACATCCACTGGCAGAAGGAAAGTGAATGAATACATGTTAATTCATTCAACTATTTCAACGGCACATTACCACACCCTAGTACTAGCTACACACCTAAAATAATACTAATAAATGAAGTAGACATGCTCCTTTTCAACCCAACCTAGAAGAAGGGCTGGAAACTTTTTCTGTAAAGGGCCACAGAGTGAATATTATTCTTGCAAACCATAAGGTCTCTGTCACAACTACTCAACTCTGCCACTGTGGGATGAAAGCAGCCATAGATAGTAAGCGGGACCCCAAGCTAGGTCCTGTCAAAACTTTACTTGTAGAAAACAAAATTCAGACTTCATATAATTTTTATGAAATAAAATTCTTTTTTTTTCAACCACTCAAAAGCACAAAGACCATTCTTAGTTTGCAAGCCATACAAAAGGTCACATTTGGTCCATGGTCTATAGTTTGCCAACTCCTGGTCTAGATATTAATAGTAATTGTATAATTAATTGAAGGAGGAGACACAGCCTGGGTGAAGGATCAAAAAAGTCTTTCCCAAGAATGTGAATTTTCGGCTGAAATGTCAGATAACCAGCCAAAGGCCAGGGAGAAAGCAAAGGCTTCTAAACAAGTAAATACTCTGTGCAAAACAGGTTAGCACATGACTGAGTGATGAATCTGTGAGACTGAAGCACAAAGAATAAAGACAAGCCTGGAATAAGGTGACACTGAACCAAGGTAGGGACCAGCCCACATGGGGTCTTAGTGGACAGCCAAAAGGGTTTTCTTTGTCTCAGAGCAACTAGAAACCACTAGCAGGTTCTAACTAAGAGAAACCACGATCAGCTTGGGAATTTCCAAAGATCATTAGAATGTAGTATGGAGAAAAATCAGAAAGGAACAGAAGAGAAAGGTCTATGGCCAAGCTACAGATGAGAGAGGCTTGCACTAGGGTGCTGGGAGTGGAGTTGCAAAGGTGAAAGAGACAAGATATGGAACAGTGGAAGGCATGTGCCCCACGTGACCTGGGTTTCTCCTGCATCTGACATGTGTGCTCCTTTTGCTTAGTTTGTAAAACCAAGATGTTGGTGTCATTTGGTGAAGCAGAGATACCGAAAAAGACTGGGAGGGGGCAACTTTGAGTTCAGTCTCAGTTTTTGTTTTGTTTTGTATGTCGGTACTTATTTGCAGTATATAGTGACTACACACTTAGTGTGGGGAGTTGATACAGTACACGTATATAAAATCTCCCACTTCATTCTATGTTTCCTTCCTCTTCTCTCCCTCTTGATTCCCTTTTCTCTCCTGTTATTATAACATGACCATTACTTCTGTTTTAGTTATAGATAGGCTGAATTTGGTTGCTTGTACAATGTTCTGTTCTAGTATCATTTGGTTGCTTTTAAGGAAAGGATCAGAGGCCAGGACAAGGTTTGTTTCAATTCACTAACTCAGTTTGGGACCTGTCAGTACACAGACTAAGTGAAACTATGGAAGAAATCAAACCACCTACAAGAAGGATAAGGAACATTTGTTCTCAACCTTGGGTGCACACAAGAATCACCAATGGAAGTTTTTTAAAAATTTGATGCTTACCTAGGCTCTGCTGTCAGACTCTGTAGCTCAATTTAAAAAGTGAGCTACAATTTAAGACTTAGGAACTATGTATGGGAACAACAACAACAACAAAAAAAGAAACACACAAGTCAGATTTAGAAACCAGAGTCAAACTTTAGATCTAAGAGTAGATCTGACTTTCAACAAATGCCTTAATTTCCCCATCTCAATTTCTTTAGCACTAAATGGAAGCAAAATCTACTTTGTATTTAGTTATTGTAGAGACTAAAACATGAAAATGGACATGAAAAATAGTTACGTACAAAGAATTATCATTTCTACATTACTTTTCAGCCAACTTTGACAGAATTAATTTATATATTTTGAGGAATGGCTTCTCTGTGCTAATAGCACAGTATTCAGAAAAAAGAAAAAAAGTCTTCCTGCCATGATTTCTTCTGCTTACCTCACAGGTTGAATTTTAATTGAAGAACATAGTATTTGTTGGCAATTCCCACTGTACAAGTTTTTTACCATTTGGACCACAAATTCCACAAAGCAGGTGTAGACTATAGAACTATTAAAATTCTGTAAAGCAATTAACAATTAAGGTAAATGTTAACCATTATTTGTGAACCAGAGCTGAGGTCTTTATGACTCTCAAAAAAAAAGAAGTGAGAGGTAGAAAAAATAGTTAAATATACAGCCCTCAGTGTGAAGACCAGGGGTCAAGACAGCAGACTTCTAAAATGAGACCGGCGCAGGCAGTTTGTTCAACCAGTCTCCATCTCTTACTTTCTAAGGTTAGAACTGAAGGGCACAGCACTTACAAAGTCTCCTGGCCTCCAAAGCACGGCTGTGAGAAATAATGATCTAGCCATTAACGACAAAGACTTATGACAATTTGCTAAGTAATCTTCCAAAAGCCTCTTTCATTTAAACTGGTTTATCAATGGGAAAGAACATTTAATAAATCTGAAGATTTACAAGTGAACTCTGAAGTTTAACATTACAAGAAGAGAAACTATGTCAGGTTATAACTGAAGAAACGAATTATGGAGAGATGGGAATAAATTTTAAGAGTCTTAGGGAGGATTAGTGCTGTAAAAAGAAACTCCAGAGATTCTTACTTTTATGTTCCCTTGAAAAAGACTTTTAGGCAAAGGCTAAAAGTCAATGCAATGGCTTGTTTGGAGCAGTTACAAAACAACTTGTAAAGGTCACTTAAAAAAACTCAGTCATATAAAAAACCTAAGATGCTTAAAATTCTTAGATTTACATACTGTACCTGATACAGCACAAATGATTTTGCTAGTAGTTTGTTCCACTTAGCAAGGAAATACTATTATAGAATGTTACACATTTAAAACTTTAAATCCTAAAACAAGGTAATTATTTTGATATGAACTTATGATACCCAGACTGCCAAGAAAATAAGTAGCAGACTAGAAGACATGGGCATCAGAATGATTATAAACCTTTTGTGAGCATTTATAACATAGCAAGAGATTATGAGGGAAAATAAAGTATATCTCAAAAGTGAACCTCTACTACTAAAAGAAAATGTGCTCTATTTATACTGATAAAGTCTACCAGTGCTTCAAGGTTGCCAACAATCCCGAGAAAAACTATGCTGTACTGTAGATTTCCTCAATGCACATTGTTTTGATGTGCTATACAGGTTATCATTAGAGTTCACAGACAAGCTCCTTTAAGATAGTGTAGCCATTTTTCCAATTAAAGTATACACACTGAGCAAAAAGAAAACAAACAAACAAAAAACCTCAATATAGCTAATGGTACTGAAGGAATGTAGGAAAGGCAGGTAAATTCTAACTTTCACAGTTTAACTTTCAGTGTTTTTGTTGTTGGTTTTTTTGGTCTTTTTGAGACAGGGTCTCTTTATACAGTTCAGGCTGGTCTCGAGCTCACAAGGATCCTCTTGCCTCAGCCTCCCGAGTGCTGGGATTACAGTAGTGCGCCACCACGCCCAACTTTCAGTTTAAAAGAGGATGGCTTGGTAGAATTAGTGAATCAGCTCACATTAATGAAACACAGGTCAGGGCTGCAGTCATATTGAATACCACTTGCCAGACAAATGTTCAAATTTGGGTATATGTTTTGTTCAATCTCTACTGCTGAACAGCTATTACGTATAAAATAAAGTGAGGCACTGCAGTAAACACAAATACAAAAAAACCAAAGCAGTTGTATAACAGTAAGGTTATAATGCAGTAGGAAGAAACATTGTCTGCCTGAAAACACATTTGAGGCCCCTCAGTAAGGCTCTGTGATATGGAGGTTTACATCTGGAAAAGATTGAAAGTTGCATCCGTATTTTGTTCCTCAAAACAACACACGCTGATACAATAGCATTCTATACTTGTGGTGTATCTGAAAGGAGGGTTAAAAATGCTAGCAGACTGGTAACTTCATAAATGAAGCATGATGCCAAAAATCTCAAATAAGAAAATGAAAATGATCACCAGCTCTTCGGCACAAAACCAGTTTCCTCAATGCTCCACTGAACACTACAAGTCCCTAAAGCTGAACTCAAAGGCATGTGACAGCTGCTGACTGCTTATAGGAATCCATAGGGGGAAAAAAAATTAACCCCTTAGGTGCATGGCATGCATCTTGTGTGTAGAACATGGTATGAAGGAAATAGTGGCTGTGAGGAAAAAAACAACAAAGGAAATATATGTGACAGCATTCTGAAAAAGTATTCTGTGGAACCAGACGCACACAAGACCCGCTACCTGTTTAAGACAGTTCGGCGCAGTCTGTCCCTCCCAAATTAAATTGTTCATGCACGGAACAAGCCATTCATAAACTATTAATATTTTCCTTTCTTAAAGGCATTTCACCACCAAAAGAGAACAGAAAGTAACCCAGATATGGAAAGGCAGTATGAAAGACACCTTTTTGGTGATAATTTTAACTATGTAAATATTAGATGACTAGCACTCAAATAGATGCCCTCTCCCCCAAAAACTCCCTAGCGAGTTGAAAGACATGTGTAAATCCACATCTTTATATGTGAACATGAAAGCCCTATCTATCCTCCATAACACTGCCACAGATAGTTTGTCTCTTATTCTAAGCGAATAGTAAGGTTTAACTAACTAAAACAATCAGCCTAAGAACTGGATAAACGGAATGGACACCTACTAACGCACAAACGTCCTCCATTTATCTGCAGTTCTAGTCGTTTTCCCTCTAAAAGATCTGAGATTTTCAGAAGAAGTATGCAGATTATTTAAAACTGAGTTATATATAGTCATTTAGCAGCAGCAAAAACACTTCTGGCATTATCAAAGATGCAAGATCTTTGAAGGAATTTTTTCCCCAAACTAACATTTTTCCTTACCATGAACCAATCAGCCTTTATTTCTAAAAACAAGAGCTTCCCCCATCACCAAAAAAAAAAAAAAAAATCAAAAACAAAAAACAAATCACAGACCATGGTTAAATTCTACGCTAATGAAAACTGCAGATTACATCCCAGGCGTTGTCACAGCCTATTTTTCATACACCACCACCAGACAGTTCGATGCAGCATTCCTGATTGCTTTTTATCGTATTTGTAAATACACTCACTAATCCACTGAATTAGGTAATTTACAAACAGGTCTTCTCAGTTATTAGTGGCCAGCAGTCAAGTTCTATTACATTTGATCCTTACACAGTTGTCTAAACATTTGCACTCAGGTTGAGGGCTCGCATCGGAAAGAGGAGGTTAGAGCAATTTGGATGGGGGCAGGGTGGAAGCTGGAGAAATCTCTGCATCTCAGCCCTCGGCGACAACATCTAGCCAGTGCCCACAGAAAAACTAAATTCGGCACCTCTTCCTCCTGTTACACTGGCAACAAAGAGGGAGTTTCCGTAACGCTCCCGTCACCCGCCAGGTGCCCAATCTGCTTCCCAGCCCTGTCGCGGGCTCCCGCAGGGCTCGGCGCGGAGGCCGCGGTGCCCGGGTCGCGGCACAAAGGGGGGATGGGATGCGGGCGAGCGCAGGGGCCCCGGGACCCGCAGAGACACCTGGACCGGGCCGAGGGCGAGGGACGGCAGAGCTGGCGGGGCAGAAACTGGAGCGGGGCGGGAGAGGTGAGGCACCCAAGCTGGGGTGCGCCTGGGAACAGAAATAGCGCACGGGCGGCGTGGAGGGGCGCGAGGCCCGCGAGGCGCGGGAGGGGGCGCCACCTGGGCACGGGGGGCCGCCCGCGTCGCCTCTACCTGTAGGCGGGCGGGACGCGCCGCTCAGGTGTACCGGGACGCGGAGGCCGAGCAGGGAAGGGGCCGCAGTGGGCAACGGGGGCCGAGCCCGCGCCAGGCGGGCGCGGTAGGCATCCGGGCGGGCGGCCGGGAGGCGGGGGCCCTCACCTGCGCGGCGGCGGAGGCGGAGCTGCAGCAGCCCATGGCGGCGCCGGGCGCTCAGCTACGCCCCGGAGCCCCTCGGCATGCGAGCCGGCGGGCGCCCGGGGAGGGCGCGGCCTGGCCCCTCAGGACTCGGCGGCGGCGGCGGCGGCAGCGACTCAGGAGGCGGCGCGGCTCGGGGCAGGCGCGGGCCACATCCCCCGGCGGCGGCGGCTGCGCGGCTCCTGCTCCTGCTCCTGCTCTGCTCCTGCGGATGCAGCTGCTCCCCAGCGGAAAGGGGCGGGCGGCCGCGGCGGCGGCGCCTCCCCCTGTCCTCCGCCTCCTACCGCCCGCGCCCAGTCCCGCTCCCGCTCCCTCTCCCGGGCTGCCGCCTCCTCAGCGCCGCGCGCGTCTCCCATCAGACTCCCCGCCCCCAGTGCAGCGCCGCGCGGACGGCGGGGCGGCGGCAGCCAGAACGAGGCCGGGCCCTTGGGCGCGCGTCGGATCCTGCGCGGCGCCGGGCCCATTTCGCGGTGGCACCGAGGCAGACTGCCTCGGGGCGAGAGGGCGTCTAGGGCTGAGGCGCCCGAGGACAAGGCGGGCCCGCTGTGGAAAAAGAGCCGGGTTGCTTCCGGACCTGGGAAGTACAGGGGGTTTTACCCTGCCCCTCCTGAGGTTGCTCCTGAGGTCCCTCAAGGCTTCTTGACTCTAGGTCGGCTGCTTGTGTGTGTGTGTGTTTCCCCAGAAGAAACGGTACATAACAAAACTTTACCTAGAGAAGGACCAGGTGAAAGAAGACAAGGAGAAACAATCATCTGTTGACACTCTCCCATTTTGCTGATGGGAAAACGGAGTCGCGAAGGGGCCCAAGAATGTAATGAAACACGCCCAAGTTGAAATTGTAATGAGAGCCAGAAACAGGGGAAAGGAAAAAGGTATTCCACGATCTCAGGTCAAAACCATACTGAATCAGAATTAAACTTTCTTATACAGGGTAGTCCAGAAAACGCAACCGGGGGGGTATAGCTCAGGGGTAGAGCATTTGACTGCAGAAAACGCAACTACCCAGGCATCAATTCATTTGTACTTTATTTATAGAAAAGATACTAAGTTCCATTAACTTAAAGAAACTGGAAGAAGTGAGCAAAAATAGATCAAGTTCCTGCTGTCTTGTAACTCTTTGCTGCTAAATTAATACAGTCTGAAGGCAACAAGTTAGAGTAGGCATGATAGGTACTTTCAAAAACTTCCCAACCCAAGAGTTTTTAGAAATAGTACATGGTAAGAACTGTTAAAAATTGGCAGGAATAAAACTAAATATCATAGTTAATAGCAGGACCACGTATGAGGCGCTGTTAGAAGACGTATTCATGCCTCATTTCATCTTGTCAAAGAGTATCTCAAAAAACAGAATCAGCTGCAAGAGGAAAGGAAGTTACGCTCCAGATCTGACCGGCCAAGTAAGAGACAGCAAGGTTTTACTCAGGTCTAAGTGGGACGAAAAAACCATAGAAGCCACCTTTCAATTCACTGTAAGGAAATCTAAGCACAGGAAAAGTTGGAGGGGGTACTTGGGAATAGTCCAAAGAAAGACCAGGGCAGGAAGAGAATTTCTAGCTGGTGCGTTCCATTACCATTTCGTGGGTTTATGAGTACGGTCGAGTTGCTTCTGTGAACCCTCTCTTCTGTGAAATGCTAGTATCAGGGAGAACAGCAAAGGGTTAAGATTCAATAATTTGAAAAAGCAGCTGGTAGAAAAAGCAGTAGTAAGCACTCAGCAAGCACTGCTCGAGGTCACTGATTCTTCTGCTTTTTCCACTTTGATCAGGGGCTCTGCCCTACCACAGAGCTGGTGAATCCTTATTACTGGTAACCTTTAGGCCATTAAACGAAAGTGAAGAAATAAACTTTAACAGCTCTGATCTCAATTCTGATTGTAAACTCCACAGTTAGACTGTAAACTCCCTGAGAACAAGGGAAAGTAGTTTTTCTCCTTTGTATCTTCCTGAGCTCTCTTGACTGTTTGTTGAATTATTCAGTGATTCCAGGAATAAAAAACCTTCCCTTGAGATTTTCCCTCAAAGCCAGAGAAGTACATCTTGTTTTTAACTGAGGGAGGAGGCCAAAAGTAAAATTACAGTCTCAAACAAGAAGCCATCTGTCTTCCTTCTTTATAATCAAGGAAAGAGGAGTTGTTTCTCTTAGCAGAGTCAATATGAGAGCGTTGCTCTCAGATTATAAAAATCTTTGTAGCTAGTGCAGTTGGTCCATGGAGTAGCTAGTGCTTATTTTGTAGTTAGAACTGTAGAAGCAGTTACACATGTAACAGGCTGTGGCCATGCTTCATAACAATGCATTTCATTCTTTTGGAGATACCTTCCCTACATGCAGATGATGACCAAATATAATTGAAAGCACATTCCCTTATTCTTGATCTGAAATTTAGTTCTCTCTTCAAGGGTTAACAGAACTAGGAATTCGAAGGCTCTTCAAGGAGCTTTGTAAACATACTAATTATGTATGTGTGTACTATATATGCATGTGAATGTGATGTTTAAAAATTATACCTCATCATTAGCCTGGGAGAAACTAACGCCTCCTGCATTACTATTCTGTACCTTCCAGGAACGAGTCTATTTCCCATCCCCCTCATGTTCAAAACAGCCTCATAAAAGGAGTGATTTAGGGGCTGAGGGTTAAACTCAGAGGTACAGTATGTGCTTAGCATTGGTAATGTGCTGATTTCAATCCCTCCAAAATAGATTCATTAGAGGGGCAAATGATTTTTCCCTTTCAGTCTTTCTCATGAACAAGTATGCATAACATTCAATGAAAGCAAACTGAAGGCAAGAGAGATATTTTTTGCCCCTAGCATGATCAGAATACTGACCTGACCACCTTAAACTGTCATCTGGCCAAGCCCCTTTGGAAGAGCGGAAGAGCGTAGGTTTGTTTTTCTTTTTCTTTGAGGGGGAAAAAGAAAAAAGAAAAAAATATATATATACACTTATGTAAGAACAGCATCTGCACTAACCAGGATGAAATTATAAGGCCTATCAATCGTGGTGCTGCAGAGTAAAATCAGATCACTGGCTGAGCCAGGCAGAAATGCTTCCCAATGGTCTAGTATTGCATAATTGGCCATGTGAGTTCCAGGGTTTCCAGCTTCAGACGGAGGGCTTGGTGCTGGCCACTCACTGAGGAAAAATACTAAACTAATGAACTTCTCAATGATTTTAATATAGCCTGACTCATTCTTCACATGATTTCAGCTTCTGGGTTAATAGATGTATAAATGCAGCTATACATATGGATATCTGTAACTGCTCAGAATAGTCCTCTCATTTAAAAAATGTGGCATTTGGTGCTTTGGCTGTGTTCATTACATTTTAGCACATACTGTGTTCACAGCCACACCCCACAAGAGCACAGTCTTTTCTGCAGAGACCCAGCTTCCAGATCTGCCTCACAGCCACCTCCTCGAGCATTCACATATCACCCCCAGGAGATGCTCTAAAAGTGAAAACTAATTGTAACCGAGGGCTATAACTGTTCATTCATTACCAGAGACCCAAGATCAGCTCTATTCCAGGCTTTAGAAAATGTATCTCAGATCTAAATGTTAAAACAGAAACATTTAATCTTCTGGGGGATAAAATAGGTAAACATGGTTGTAACATGGTTGTAAGCAACGACTTTCTGACCAGAACCCCAGCTGCGTAAAAAAATAACATCCAGTCAATAAATGAAATTGTATTAAGTTAAAAAGCATCTGAACAGCAAAAGAATGAACCAACATGGTAAAGGCAACTTCCAGGATGGGAAAATTTTTTGCCCGCTATTTTTGGCCTTGGACAGAGACTATCTACAGAGAAATAGATCCCCCCCAAAAGACCCAATCAAAAAACTGGCAATTGAAATGAATAGATATTGCTCGAAGGAAATACAAATGGCCAATGAATACATGAAAACTGTTCAGTATCTCTGGCCATTGGAGAAATGCATGTTGGAACAACACTGAGACTCCATCGTATTCTGGAAAGAATGGCAGTCATCAAGAAAGGGTGCAGAGGCTTTAAAAAACATCTTCTGCATTGTTGGTGGGAATATAAACTAGTACAACCACTGTGGAGGTCAGTATGGAGAGTCTTCATAAAACCAAAAATGGAAATGTCATTCAACCTAGCTATTGCCCATCTAGATACCTCCCCCTGAAAATTAAAGTTATCATAGTATGGTGATGCATGCATAGCCATGTCTGTTGCAGTGCAATTCATAATCACTAAGTCTTGAAATGATCTATATGTCCATGAACAGATGAGTGCATAAAGAAGATGTGATATTTATACACAGGGAAATACTACTCGGCCATAAAGAAGAATAAACTGGAGTCATTTGTAAAAAAAAAAAATGGATGCACTTTGAGACCATACTCTTAAATAAAATAGCTCAGACATACAAATTTAAATATCACATAATTTCTCTCATATGAGAAACAAAATATAAATAAAGGGTGGTTTGAGACAGGGTCACCCTATGTAATTCAGGCTAGCCTTGAGTTCACTGCATAGTCCAAGGTGGCCTAAAGCTTACGGCAATCCTCCTGCCTCAGCCTCCTGAGTGCTGAGACTACAGGCATATGTATTTCTAAATATAGGGCTTTTTCTTGGATGACAATATAGCCTAACACTTTAGTAAAAGACAGATACGATTACTACAAAAACATTTAAAAACTCCTGGATGCAAAAGATAAAATAAAGAAACAGGAGGGGAAGGAAATGAAAAAATTCAAGGTGTGCTATGGATGTGCACCAGCTCCCCGTGTTGTATGTTATTATGTAGTAATAAGCAAATGTACTCATAACATTTCTAAAATGTAATGACTCTGACTTATTTATAGCTTCACTTGGAATTTTGTTCAGACAAGATCAGACAACACATAAGTTCTCCAAATACTATTGTCATGAACTTATATTCAGAGTGGTGTAATAGTTTCCCTGTTACTTTTCTGAATGACTGGAACAAATTATAATAATTCACTTTATTCCCTAATTTTTTTTACTAACTTCTTCCTATGAGCTAACCATATTTGGTTTTTTTATTAAGTAGCAGGTGCTAGCTTTGCACAGTGGCGGTATCATAGCCAATGAGGCTGATCTGAGGGGTGATTATTGCTAATTGAAGTTTTTTTCTAAGTAGCAGGTGCTTACACATCAGACCTTGCTGTATCCTCACTTGGGAATTTTAGCTGTTTCCAGCCTGAAACTAATGTTTATTTTTATTTGGGGCTAAGGTGAAAAAGGAGGAGAAATGGAGACAGGGTCGTGTGTATTAATCTGAGCAGAAATCAGGCGATTTCTAAAGCGAGGAAAGGTATTTCTTTAACAGTGTATTTCTTTTGAAGCTCTACAATGGGCCACATACCTAGCTACATGCTTGGGATTCAGATACAACCAAGACATATTCCTTGCTCTTAAGTCACTTACAGCCTAGTGATACGAAAAAAAAGCTGCAACCCAGAATTAGAGTGTATTTTAAAAGTGAAGAGAGGAATGAGTAAGCTCAGCATTGTCCACAGAGACCAGTTTATCTTATTTATAAAAAAATTCTGTATCATATTTTGTTCCTGTTTATTCCTTACAGTCTTACCTCTGCTAGACAAGTTTCCACTTTGTAGCAAATACCACGAAAATAACATGGTATCCAGAAATGTTTCATTGTTATTTCTTCAATGAATATATTTTGTCAAAGAATCTCTAGGAATTTAGATTTGTAAATGCCTATCATGTATCCAAAGAACGTTTTCCTGAAATACTGATTACTTTTTTAAAATGTGTGTTTTTCTTATAAAACTTGTGAAATAGAAAGCATTTATTTTTAAATGGAGGGCTTTTCTTTCGATGACAATATAGCCTAACACTTTAGCAAGACAGATAAGATTAACTGCAAAAAACATTTTAAAACTCAGACACAAAAGACACCATAAATAAACACAAATGAAAAACAGGTAATGTATGCAAAATCTATATACAAGTTTTACATAACACACATGAAAGTTCATATTTTAAAAAACTACTAAAAACATTCCACAGTGGGAGAAATACAAGGACTAATAAAATATGAAATGCTGCTTATCTTCACTAATAATAAAACTGAAAATATAAAAATTAGGGGTATAATGCCTCACCTAACAAATTGACAAAGATTTAAAAGCTTAATAAGAACCAATATCAGGGAAGATCACCAAACCTTATACTCTATTGATGGTGACATAATGAATTATCCTCTTTCTGGAGAGGAATTTAAAAATTTGTATCCAAATGTAAAAGGTGTATTTCCTTGAGGCAAGCAGTTCTTCTCTGGGGAATGTTTAATAGTAATACAGTCTTGTTTTCAATGAGGAAAAATTGGAATAATCTTAAATTTTCACATATAAAAGACTAGGTAAGTGATTGGTTCAATAATAGGAAATTCTATACACTTGTTAAAAAGTAAGAGGCACTGTATATTCACTGACATGGACCAGGCATAATAACAATATACCATATGACTATAATATGCTATTGATCAAAAAAGGAGTTTATCAAATAGTATTGCAATGATACTGTTTGTGTAAAGGATGTGTGTGCATATACGCATGTAGAAGAAATGAGAAATACATAGTGATTTGTTAATAGCATAAGCCTTTGCTGAAGCAGTGGGGGTTCCATTAGTCCATTTTTTTGGTGCTGTTAAGAAGTGCCTGTGACTGGATGCTTTATGAAGAGCAGAAGTTAATTTTGCACAATTTAGACTGTGGAGATCAAAGCACTAGCATCTGGTCCTCTTGCTCTATCCTTACGTGGTAAAAGCAAAAGTGGACAAATACTGTGTCCTTCCATGGCAGAAGACCAGAAGAGAGTGAACCCACTCCCATACAGCCTTTTTTGTAATGGCATTAATCCATTTATAAGGGCATTCGGACAGAGCCTTCATCATATAAACGCCTCCCAAAAGACTCTAACACTGTTATACTGAGGATTAAGTTTGTTTTTGTTTTGTTTCTTTGGTACTGGGAATCAAACTCAGGACATCTCATTTGCCAGGCAGGGCACTGTACCACTGTGCTATATTCCAGCACAGGAATTAAGTTTCTAATGCATACATTTTGAGGGACACATCAAACGATGATGAGAGTAAATTGGAGTAAGGTACATCAAGACAAAAGAGTGATGGACACTTTCTAAATTATAGACTTGTGGTTTTGAAAGAAGGACATGTTGTTTTTTTAAACCACATTGAAGTATTTTGATTAAATGACTGTGAAGAGCAGCAGTCCTTCCAAATGATGCAGAGATCATGAAAAACTAATACATAATGCTCCACAGTACAGAAATAGATCACAGTTAAATTCAGTGGTCAAGAAGGTCTTCGTAGAAAAGTGCCGTGTCAGCTGGTACTTAAACAACAAGTGGCTTTGGATAAGTGTATGTAGGGGGAGAAACTGAGAACTCTCAGGTATAAAACTATTTAACTAAAAACACAGGCTGAGAAATGAATAAGATCTATTGGACGTTCTATTTGTTATTGCACCACAAACCAAAGTAAACCCTGAGGACTTAAAACAACAAGCAAACATCACCCTGCCCCATAGTTTTGAGGAGCAAATACACTCAGCGAGGCTGTTCTCACTTGGGCTGCCCTCAAGTGCCTGTAGTCAGATAGGGCATGAGACAAGAGTTATCTTGAAATTTCCTCACTCACGTGCCTAGCAGGTGATAGTAGCTGTGGGCTGTTGGCCTGAATCCCTACTTGGGGCCCCATCATGTGACCTGGGCTTCCTTACAGCATAGTGGCTGGATTCCAAGAGGAAATGAGAACCCTGCGAGAACCAGGCTGATACTTCTTTATAACACAGGCCCAGAAGAAACACAGCACCACTTCTGCTTCAGTCACAGGACTATTCAGATTCAAAGGAATGGAGATCATATGTACCCCCACCACACACAAACATTCTTGATGGAAGAAATATCCGTGTCACACTGTAAGGAAAACATGTGAGGTAGGAGGGCATGGAATACGTTCTCCTGTGTTGCCACAGTTACAACACTCTGCACAGTCTCTTCTGACTGGGGCCAATTTCTCTTATCACCTCATACCTTACCCCAGGCATCTGTCTTGGCCTTGGAGTTTGCACTTCCTACTGACAAGATGACCCAAAGGATTTTGAATAAAGTGGTAATAGAGTGAGCTTTTTGCTTTAGAAAGATTACGATGATGATATCTTGCAAGGAAGAACAGAGGGAGGAGAGATTAAATAATAGCAGGCACTAAAGCTCTACTCCTGCTCATCAACTCCCCTGCTCAATACAGCGAAATGGTGCTTAAGTGTGATTGAGAGAGTCCTCTATATTCTTTACTGACACGTTCAGTCTTCACAATGCTCTCAGTGGGCCTCAATCCTTATAGAACCAGATGCTTCTGTGCCTGGTAGGAAATTACTAGGCCATGGGAAGTAATTGAACTTTTGGAGAATACATACCAAGGTACCACTTCAAGGATGCTAACTGATATTTCTCCCACCAAGCAAAGGACACAGACTCCCTGGGAAGTAAGCCTGACTTGATCACCAACTCACTCACTTCTCAAGAGCTCCGATAGTGTGCCTCCGAGTGTGATGCTGCGGAACAAAATGGAAGGCAGGGGAGGGAAGGCTGTGCAGTCCGGCTGGACTCGCAGTTTCAAGCTTGGCTGTAGTCTCCTCAGCTTCCCTGAAGTCCCGTTAAGAGATTTGTGTCAGGCAAGGAAAATTGTAGCGTGAGCCTGGTTTTTAAAGTTTCCTTTCCCAACTATTATTATTTTATTGAATAAACTGTCAAAATCTACCTATTCTTTTTCTGCAAGCTCCTTTCTTTCTTTCTCATGGGTGCTAGACAGAGTCATTTTCCTTTATACTATGTAATTTAGAAAAGACTATGTCAATTGCATAAAATATTTCTAATCTCCATAATTAAGATGCTGCTGGTCTGACAGCTTTGTTCTCTTACTGCCCCTCAGCTAGTTGCAGGGATGTAGATAGATACTTTAAAAAGTACTAAAGCAAAATGACACGGTGTTCCATTCCCATAGGGCTTGCTAATGATTGTCACCAGCCTCCCTGGTTGCCCTGCTGGAGAGTTTCGCTGTGGTTTCTCTGAAAGTGGAAAAAAAGAGACTATGCCAAGGTTCTATAAACTGTTTTCCCTCCATTCTCAGAAAAATGTATGCCTGTCCTCAGTTTTGATTCAGAGAAAATCCAGGTGGCCCCCACTATAACCTGCCTTTGAGATAGATTTCCAGCAAAGATTTTAACACAGAATAAATAACACCAATAAATCTAGGTTGAAAAACCAAATGACTAAACAAATTCTAAATACTGTAAGTCCTAAGAGAAATTGAGAGGTGAGAAGTGGCAGACCATTGCGGTTGTTGGCAAAAAATCTTTGAAGAACACAGAGTCAATTTTCTTCTACTTTGGGGGGAAAAAAATCAAAGGTAACAATTTATTGGTATTGCTGTATAGTCAACTCTTTTTTTCTGCTTCTTGCTAATTTAATCATCCTTCAGGTACAACATATAAGTATCATTTCATCTTGATGTTAATTCTATTAAGTAAAAATTATCCCTACTTTAGATATTAGTGAAATGAGGTATAAAAGTAGTGTAGATAGACTAGATTATACTGTTAAAATAATTCAGCCTCAAAGCTAGGTAGTTTAATAAAAGGAAGATTTATTTGCCCTTAGCAGATGCATGACATAGCAGTTAGCCTTCTTGTGGAGGAGTTGGTAATGTTTATTCTACATAGTTGTTCAGTTACGCAGCATTACGCAAATTCTAAGATATTTTAGCTACATCTTGTGTAAGTTAAGCTCTTTCAACTTTTTCGTGGGAAGAAAGGTGTTATGGCTTGTGTCTGCATGTCCCCTGAAAGCCTCATGCAGTCATAGGGCAGGCCTCTACAGATTTTGATTAATCCATGGTCCAATGCTCGGATTATAGGTGTGAGTGCTACACCCACGCTGGGGTGGGGAGCCTGCATGCAAAATAAGGGAGGGAAATAGGCTTGCTCTGCTGCTCCTCCCTTTTTGCTCTTGGTGCTTTTGCTGTTTTCCACTGCCATGAAGTGTTGCCCTCTGCCATGGCCACCCTGCCTTGGAGCCAGCTGATTATAGACTGAAACCTCCACAAACTGTGAGCTAAATAAACCTTTCCTACCTTAATTTTGGGTATCAGGTATTTTGTCTCAGCAATTAGAGAAAAATAACCAAGACAGAATTTGGACCCAGGAGTGTGGTCACTGTTGTGATATTGCCTGGCTATGTGGCTTAAGAGCCTTTGGAATTATTTGGAAAAGTTTTGAGAAACTGGACAAAGTGGCAGCCTTTGTATACTGTAAACTATATTGGAGACTGTGCTTGAAGCCTGGAAATTCAGTACTGATGAAAATGCTGCTGGTTAAGATGAAGCTCAGGAGGCTTCAGCTGAGAAGAACTGAATGGGCTGCCAGATCCCAGGTAGTATATTGTGCTTTGGCAGAAATTTGGTCCGGATTTTGTTTAGAGATACTGCCTGGTTGAAAAAAGAAAAATTTCAATGTAGTCTATTGTTAGGATGGTGGCATGGTTACTGTTAAGAGCTTCTGGCCAGGTCCATGTTTGAAATTAAGAGTGAAGAGCCAATAAGGTGATATGAAACCTTTGGCCAGAGGAAAGGCTCTAGTGGAACAGTGGATTGCAAGGATAAAACAGAGGACAATGTGATTTTTAAGAACAGAACAACAACAAAAAAATGAACTGAAGCCTTTCACCTGAAGATAAGAGTGTATTTAAATTTCAAGAGATCCCTGTTTTTTAGTCCTGCCATGTGTTGTAAAAATTAATGGGAAGTAAGGACTATGATTGCAATAGTTCTTTTAATATAATTTTAATGTTATTTTTAGATGTATGTTTATAATCAGATTGATTAATCAAAGTAATATTTTAACTTGAATTTTGTTCATCCTTTAAATACCTTGTTTTTGGTGTGGGAATGAGTGCAAAAACATAAGAATTGTATATATGTAATTGTTATATTAATGTAAATCTGAATAGACCAAGACATGTTAACTTTTCATACATTTGCCACTAGAGACTACAGTTTAAGGAAATGTGTATGGTTATCAAGTTAACCAGGGGTGGACTATGGTGGATAAACAAGTGGTGGTCAACTTGTAACACCCAGCTGAACTAAGTCAGTATGGTGCTGGGTGTGGGAGGCCCACTGAGGATTGTTGCCAGCAGCATAAGAGGAAGAACTGGAGACAAAGAAGGACAGGCTGTTTGGAGCTGGTAGGAGCTGTTGAGAACCTGCTGGAAGCCGTAGGGAATTTATGGTTTTACTGGAGGAGTTTGTCATGCTGGCTTTCCTGAGGAACTCAATCATTCTCATAGGAGGAGGAGCTCAGGACCTTGTCACTAAGAATGGCTACAGTTCACTTTGGGGGAACTCTATTCCTCACTTTGAGCATCACTTCCTGGCTCAGGAGGGGAAGATGGGTGCACTGTTCAGTCTCCTGGAAAAGCTTGTCACATTGGCTTTCCTGATGGGAACCTGACTTTCCTTATCATCAGATGAGCTCAAGACCTCCCAGTTGGGGGCTGGGGATATAGCTCAGTGGAATAAGCGCTTGCCTAGGAAGCGCAGGGTCCTGAGTTCGATCCCCAGTACCGCAAAAAAAAAAAAAAAGAAAAAGAAAAAGAAAACACAGTTGCTGAGGATGGCTGTGGTACTTTTACAGAGAGCTCTGGTTTGTACTTTGAGTGGTGCTTTCTGGCTCCGTTGTGCTTTCTTCCTCAGCCTGCTAGCACAGATCCTTCATCCCACTGGCATAGACTTTCTGGCTTCCACCACTGACCTTTGGGCCTTCCCAGTGCAGATCCATGAAACAGGCCTGCATGAGACATTTTTGTGGGTTCTCAGCCTCCAGGTGGATTCATAGGAGGCATTGTTATGGGCTCCAGGCCTTCAGCTGGGCTCAGGCAGGATATTGCCATGGGATCCAGGCCCTCAGCTGGATTCTTTGGTCTTTAGTGTGTGGACAGATTTCCTATACTTTCTTTTCATATATGATTCTTTGGGTGACTATTATGAATAATCTTATAAAATCTGTGTGTTGTATTATATTGTTCCCCTTCCAAAGCCCCAGACTACAACAACAGAATTGAATTATTGTCCATGAATTTTTTTTCATATACTTCCTCACCCAAGTGATACAAGTTTCTTTTTTGTTGCATTTTATTAGTTAATCCCAGTTATGTGTCCTCAAATAAGCTAATGGGGAGGAAATGTCAGAGAAGCTGATTATTTGATGAGCCTTCCTGTCACTGTCACTGTACCAAGAAGTAATCATTTTCCCACTGTCCAAGTTACTAAGTGGCAGGATTAGCATCTGAACTTAAAACTCTCTGACCCCAGAGTTCATATTCTTAGCCACTGAAGATTTTCTTTATAACGGTGTTGCGGAGATAAAAGTGACCATGGTCCAAAAACATTGAGTGGAAGGAAGATATCCTTTTTAATAAATAATGTTGGGAACACTTTTCTATCCACACGCAAAAGATTGACTCTAGACCCATATTGCTCACCATATACTAAACTAAAAGCAAAATAGATCAAAGAACTAAATGTTAAAACAGAAATACTCAACCTTCTGGAAGATAAAACAGGTAAAGCCCTGAAACCACATGTGAAGGGAAGGACTTTGTGAATGGAACCCTGGTGGCACAGGATATAGTACCAAGAATCAACAAATGGGATCTTTTTAAAAAGCAACTACACACAAAAGAAACAACCAACAGATTGAAAAGACAGCCTCTAGAATGGGAAAAAATCTGCTAGCTATTGCTCAGCTAGAGAACTAATATCTACTATATATAAGCAACTCAAAACAATTAGTCCCCCCACCAAATAAAAGGCCCAATTAAAAAGTAGGCAAGTGAAGTGAATAGACACTCCACAGAAGGGGTACAAATGGCCAATAAATACATGAAGAAACATTGAACGATGGTGGCCATTAACAAAATGCAAATTAAAACAACAGAGATCCCACTTTACCCAGAAAATGCCCATCATCAAAAAATCAAGAACAAATGGTGGCAAGGCCAGGGGTTAAGGGTGGAGAAGGAACTGTGTTGCGTTGTTGGTGGGAATGTAAACTAGTACAACTATTGTGGAAATCAGTGTGGACATTCCTCAAAACACTGAAAATAGAAATTCCATGTGACCCAGCTATTCCTCTCCTCGGTATTTTCCTGAGATGTGTTACCGTGATACATGCATACCGGTTTATAGTAGCATAATTCATAACAGCTAAATCTTGGAAGCAGCCTGTATGTCCACCAACAGACGACTGGGTAAAGCAGATGCGATATTATGCACAGTGGAGTACTACTGTGCCATAAAGAAAGATAAACGAGTCATTTGAGACGAATGAGTCAAAGACAAATGAGGCAAAGATAAAAAAAAACTGGCTGCACCTTGAGACCATAATGTTAAGTGAAATTGATCAGACACACAAGCTTAAATATCTCATGGTTTCTCTTATATGAGAAATCCAAATTATAAATAAAGGGCAAAATAAAAGAGAGATGATAGGAAGTAGGGAGATAGATGTTTCTCAAAAAGTCAAGGGATGGGGGCCAAGGGGAGGGGAAGGGGAGAGCCAGAGAATGAAGCATGAGCTGGGATGTTTTATGCATATGCCAGCTCCCCATGGAGAATGTGACACTGCGCACTGAAAATGTCTGCTAATGGATGAAAGAGGAAGTGGTCATAGTGTGGGGAGGCCCCTGTCATTTGGTAAATTTGACCCGGGTGGGTTTGTACATGCATTTTTTTTCCCCTTTCTGGTTGTGAGAGGTTGGGCAAGTCCATTAGCCTCTGCTAAAAAACAATATCCCCATCTATAAAGTCAGATGAAAGAAACACTCAGACTGTTGGAAAGATGAAAATATGAGAACTTTCATGACACAAACACCCTCCAAATGTCTGTGATTTCTTATCATTTCTCCTTCAGGCCCCTCCTTCTATCCCTGAAATATCTTCCTAGAAGGTAAAGACTTCCCTAGTGAGACCTTTTGCTGAAAGTTCTAGTTGAAATTTTGCCAGAGGAAAGACTTTAGTAACCTGATCCCAGCACTCTCAGTATTCGAGGTCTGATTCTATTACAGTCCTTTTCCTGGCATCAGCAATTTTCTTCCTGTGTTGCCAAGCACAACTCATTCATGACTTCAGGGAAAAGGAAAGGATAATGTCACAGTGGAATTAAAAGTTGTGGCTCGAGAGCCGTCTCACATTTAAAAACATTGTAACTGTTGGAGCTTCTGTAGCAAGTAAATGTCAAGCCACATGTAATATAGAGCCAGTCCTGGAGCCTGCAGGTGTCAATCTATTGAGCAGATCCATTTTGTTCTTTATCAGAGCTCTTCTAAGCTCTGAAAATTGGCCCTCCATATTATTTTAATATTGTTTAGAAAAAAAAGTCTCTTAAAGTGACTAAGTAACAGGAGAAAAATATCTTATTTAGAAGCCCAATAGCTCTTTTATCCCTCTGTCTCTCTCCTGGGAAATGGAAGTAAATTGCTTCCTAGAGAAGGGTGCAGAAACTCTTTCAGGCCCCTGGGTAATTCCTCAGGAGAGTATTGGTACAGATAATTTATAATCTAGAAACTCAGGTTTGTGGTAAAAGTAATGAACTTCTCCAAGCGAGGCTCCTTTTTCAAAAAGAGCCTGAAGCTCAACAACCTTTATTTTTCCTCTTGCCATTCTTATTAGCAACCCAAACATTCTGACACATGGCTTGAAATTTTGAGCTCTGGAGTCAGACAAATGTGAATTTGATAACCAGTCTACAAATTAGTGGCTGGTAGGTTTTGTCCAGGTTATAAATTCTCAAAATGAAGGGATACCACTTCCCGTGGTTACAGTGATATACTTGGCTTGTTTGACTCTTGGAATGGGTCATTTTTAATTTACTGCTTTAGATGGTCAAGTTATCCATTATAATCATTTTCTTAATTTGTTTTTTAGTTTCCAATAAATTAACAATTTAAAATAATAGATTTTGGGCTGGGACTGTATTTCAGTGGTAGAAGAGCCATATATGTGGACCCAAGTTCAATCCCCAGTGAAGCAAAATTAATTAATTAATGAGTACATTTCAAGCTACTTTGGTGATGCACACCTGTAATCTTAGCTACTCTGGAGGCTCGGGTAGGAAGATTGCAAGTTTCAGGCCAGCCTGGACAATGCAGGTAGAATCTGTCTCAAAATAAACAAAAAAGGCTAAGCTCAGTGGCACACAGTGCCCCTAGGTTTGATCCTTGGAACTGCAAAAATAAGATTTACTTTTCAATTAAAAATTTTTATAATTTTTTTTTTGGTGGTGATACTAAGAATCGTACTCATGACCTCATGCTTACAAGGCAGGCGCTGTGTCACTGAGCTATATCCCTACCCTCTGTAATGTATATTTTGTAGGAACTAAAATTAATGCTTACTAAACAAGGCATTACATACACCTTGTTATGCTGCTTAAACAAGGTGTTGCATGCTTTTTTCACTGTTTTGTTTTAAACTCTAATTAAAAATTCAAATTATCACAAAGAACAACTGAGCTAAGTTAATCTAGTTTTGCTTCACCATATTTAGAATCACCCTGCTGTCATTGTTTATTTATATCTACTGTTTAAATGTAGGGATATGACATACTACAGGGACTGAAATGCTGCCCTCAGACAGCCTGAACAGTGCCCTGCCACTACGAGCTCCTTCTGAAGTACAGCTACACCCATGTGGGTCATGGTTGACTGTGTAAGTAGGGGCAGCCTGGGTTAATTTCTAAGCAGTATACAGCATCAAGTAAGAGATAGATAATAAATGTTTGCTAATGTGGAGTATTTATATGCTTATATCATAGATATTACATATACATGTCATATAATGAACTTAGAAAAACATATGTACATATTATTAAAAATTCCATAATATCAAAGATAAATTAACCAAAGAGTTTTTTAGAGAAGAGTATTTTGTCTCTGACATTGTTTGAAATAGTAGGCACTTGACGATAATTACAAACAAACAGATGAGGCTCTACTTCTTTGCCAGGCTTCTGCAGACAGTGTGCCTTATGAACAGGCTAGCCACTTCCACTGTCCTGCCCTTGGCATGTCCCTGCACAGTTTATAGCAGATGGCAAGGACTCAACACATGTACACTATTATTATTTCACTACAAGTCATTTAAAACGAGAGAGATCCCTAGGGTTGTAATTCTGTTTTTGCAAGAGAGAGAAACAAAGTTGTGGAAATATAAATAAAATCACAGAATTCTTTTGAAGAGAGTTCCTTTTAATTTGCTAGTGGCAATAGATGGTTTTTAATTTAGGAAATATACAAAGGTCAATTTAAAGGTATGTGAAGGGCAATTATCATTCATTGATCACTTACTGTATCCCAGAACCTATATGTTTATTTCTATTATTTTAATCCTTACTGTGGTTGTATGAAGCAGTTTCATTTTTTTACATTTTTCACTTTTCCATATTTGCTTTTCTTGATCAGTGTCCTTCAGAAGAAGTAACACAGACCTATAGAAGTTATATTCAAAGCCCAAAGTTGAGCTTATATGTGGCGAAAGCTGGGATTCAACCACAGTTTTGTTTGACGGAATGCCTCGTCCAGTATTTTATAACAACTTTGTGTTCTCTTCTAAAGATTACTAATATTTCATTGTTTTTCCATTCAGTTTCTTGTGTATATGTGCATGTGTGTCTTGATAAATATGTAGCTTTTAAAAAAAGAATTAGGATCATATTCTATAATGTTTTGTACCTTTTAAATTTAATGTTACATTGTAAGCATTTCCTGCTTCATCATGTAGGACTCTAAAGTGTGATTTTCACTGATTGCCTAATAGTCTGTCATATACTCTATTACAGCTAAATGAACAGATCCCACAGCATGGACTCCATGATTTTTTATGTTAAATAAAATTCTTGAAAATCTCATTTGT
This sequence comes from Dinomys branickii, assembly GCA_004027595.1. Lineage (NCBI taxonomy): Eukaryota > Metazoa > Chordata > Mammalia > Rodentia > Dinomyidae > Dinomys > Dinomys branickii. The sequence goes on from PVLD010000690.1 coordinate 226,779, forward strand.
GACAACCTTTCTGAATGCCAGTTTGGTAATATACCATGAACCTATGAAAGTGTTTACCTTCATAACATCACTTGTAGTAATTTATTCAAAGGATTCAAACTGTGTTATGGTAAAAGATTTATGAATGAGAATATTTATCACAGCAGTTGTAACAACTTACTTTATGTATGTGAAAGAAAGATGAGAAAGAAACAATAATGCATTATCAGTGGTTTATTCCTGGTTGCTGAGCTACTGATTTTTATTGTATATGTTTTTAGTGTTTTCTGAAATTCCTGTAATAAGCATGTGTAACTTCTGAACATTTGGAGAAAATTATTTAAAAAGTTATCAGTAACTTTTCGGTGAATCTTTAGCATATCAGTCACTGAATTATATCTTTTAACTCATAAGTGAGTAATCCTATCTTCCAAATAAAATTTGATTAAAATGTTTTACACAGCTCATTCTTTCCAGCAATGTCTTCTTAGGCTGGGATTAAATGTCAGTTTATTGTTTTCTCTCATGGTTCCTTTAATCTCTAGTTGTTAGAGGCTTTTAATCCACCAACTCTATGATTGCTTCTAAATGAGCCAGCGGGATGACATTCATTCACTTCTCTGCTTGTTTTGAGGAGGTACAGTTCCTTTGTCTCATTAGGAAATTAAAGAAACATTCATGCAGATGCACATTTCCAATGGATGGAATAGTTTCCCCTTCTCTTAAAAATTTCTTCTTTGTAAGTAGCTTTCTCAAGCAATTTTGGACATGGTTAGCAATTTCCATAAATCTAAGCTTTCTAGATATCCGAGCAATAACATGTCGTCAGCTGTTATGCTCAGCCAGTCTCTTCCCTCGGGACCCAACTTTCTCATGTGTAAAATGAAGATTTAAGGTCATGGCACTTTAAGTCCCCACCTAGTTTAATCCTTAGGTAAAAACAGACCAGCATAGGACTAGGTGTGAGTTCTCCTTTCTGGTCCCAATTCCGAGGAAGGAGTGAATATGTAAGTTCTCTGGGTGGCACCTGAACAAGGGTTTTGTGGTGTTAAGACTTGTTGCAGTGTTGAAGGAAGCTGGTGAACTTAAAACTAAATGATCCTGAAAGTAGGCTCGGCTCCGTTTATTAGATACATGGCCTTGAGCAAGTCAGTAAACCCCCTGGCTGGTTTTCAGAGTTTCTCTATCTTGGTATTCTGAAGTTTCTGTTCAAATATGTGGATTTATTTTTGCTGATCCTGATTGGGAATGGTTGGGATTTTGGAATCTATATAGATGGTATCATTCACTAGTTTTAGAGAGGTCTCTAAATTCAATATTAAAATAATTGCCTCTAAGGACAAGATGCTAGGACCTCTCGGAAGGTCTTTTAAAGATGTCAATAAAGAAAGGAGTAAAAACAAAGAAAAGGAAAAAAATGTGGCCAAGACTTGATAGCTCTAGTATCTCGGGAATGGACAAGAGGGTTTTATACTCTATTTTCCTTTACGTCTGCTCAAACAATTTACAATTAAATAATTTTGTTCATGCTTAATACTTTTATTTTTATTAAAAGAAACACAATAACAGCCATTCTGTCTCCTCCAACAGAGTATACATCAGACATTCCCATTCTATTCTTATGTCTCCTAATGCTTATATTTTTTATATTTTATCTCTTGCATTACATTTAGATAATTCTGTCTCATCTATTATTAGTTTATTTTTTCTGTCTTCGGTGGTACTTAATATATTGTTGAGTATTTAGTTTTAGTTATTGTGGCACCTGCCTGGCAAGTGCAAGGTGCTGAGTTTGATTCCTGGTACTGAAAAAAATTTTAGTTATTGTAGCCTTATTTAAAGACACTTTTTCTATGGTTTCTCTAAAAAAAACTCTACATTACATTTCACACTTTCTCATTACTTATTCTTTATCTCCATTAATAAGTAAACTTTCTGTAGGATTTTTTTTAAAAGAAATGCTCTCTTTTCCAGACATTAAAACATGCATACACACACACATACACACACACACACACACTCACACATACAAAAACACACACAAACCCCTAGTAAGCATAGTTGTTTTAAGTATAGTTGTTTTACAGCCTGCACCTCATAATTCCAATGTCAAAAATCTGTTAAATCTAGTTATGTTGTTTATTTGTTTGGTGGTTTCTAAAGGTTTCTGTTCATGGTACCTTGCTTGTGTGCTTGATTATTTTTGACTCTGTGACACTCATTTATTTGAAAAATTGCATATTTTGTGATCTAGAATGAAGACACTTTCCTCTAGAGGTTATATACATTTGATTATGCCTGGTATTCAAAGGCGTTGTTAATTTGGGACCATTTAAAATAAATTAAAAAGTTGCAAATTTTTGGATCAATCAAATGTAATGATGTGAATCTAGGCTGCAAATTTGAGCAAGAGTAAATTCATTACAATTTTTCAACCACCCGCCCCTCCTTGCTTTATGCTCAGCAACAAGGCAGTGTTCTTGTAGTCTCTGGGGTTGGGAAGACGCATGACCCTTTGGCACGCCATATTTATCGTTGGGAATGGGTATCTCCTTAGGGAATGTCTTGGGAAGAACTTGAGCTTTGATCTCTCTTCTTGCCAAGAGAATTTATCTGCATTCTGAGGGGAAAGGCACCCTCAGTCCCTTTCTTGTTGTCATGGGAAAAATATGCGTAGTATGCCCTTCTGAGCTGAACTTCTTCACATGTAAGATGGAACTGATATTGGCTTATTCAGAACATTATAAACAAGATACAAAAATAGCCTTGGTAAATTATAAATCATAATATGAACTTCATCTGGAATCCTAAACCCCTAAGCTTTGAAACTTCTTCAGGTTGCTTACTTGTGGATATATGCCTTCTTCTCTCTATGGGTATAAGGTATACCCATATATTTCAGAAGATTTTTGACAATTGACAAGCAATAATATATTTTTTAAAGTAATTGAAAGTGGAAATTATTATTAAACCATGGGAATTATCACAAACAAGTACAGGAAGAGGGCAAAACATTAGGCTAGTATGTATGTATTTATTTTAAGAGACATGACGGGACTTATTAGGCATATGTTTAAAGTACACACTCAAAGAAATACAGTATGGGCCCTCAAGAAAGGGAGGTGCCTGGGCTACTGTGTATTCATCTAGATGTTTCTGAAATTTAAAAATCTCTGCCATTGATCAAATTAATGATTATTTGTTCAACAAAAGGGTTTTTCTCTATTTTTTTCTAAATGATAGTTTTATGTATATGAAGTTCAAAGGTAAAAGAGAAAATTAAATGAATTGGTTCTGGTTCAAGTTTAGCATCTGGTAGAAAAATCATTTTGTTTCTCTTGTAATTTATTCCTTGCAGATTTCCATTTATGTAGTGAAACTCTTACAACATTAGAGCTGTATGGATCTATACAGACCCACTCAATGTCTTTTAAGGACACAAGAAGACACAAAGTACATTTATTAGGATTATAAATGTAATCAATATGTCAGCGCTTTTCTGGTAATTAAAATGTTGCTTTTTGTCCTGGAAATTATAGTCACTGAGACCCCGCTCTCCTTTTTCTTGCATAGTATCACCAGCATTACCTTTCAAGACCTGATCAAAGGTTTCATCTTCTGTAGAGCGTTCCTGGCTCTGATGAGGTGATCCATCAGAACCTGCACAAAGGCTTCCTGATTGCGCTAGTCGACTTCTGTCAATGTGACCAAATGCCTGAGATAAATCACCTTGTAAGGAGAGAAGATTTATTGTGGAGCATGATTTCAGTCTGTGGTTGCTTGGCCTTGTTGCTGTGGGCTTGTGGCAAGGCAAAACATCAGGCCAGGGAGTGAATGGCGGAGAGCTGCTGCTTACTTCATGGTAGCCAGGACACGAAGAGAGGAAGGGGCTGGGCTACCACTGTGCCCTAATGGTCTACTGACTCTGATGGAGGCCCACCTCCTGCAGCTTCTACCATTACCCAATAAAGGGCTCCATCACCTGGGGACCAAGCCCTCAATACAGGAGCTTTGGAAGTCATTTAAGATCTGAACTGTAACACTGTTCACTGGAGTTCCCAATATAACTCCTCAACCCTTTCTACAAAATAAACCTTGCCACCATCCAGGATCAGAGCCAAAGCAGAAGGAAGTCAGTGATGAGAAACTATGTAAGATGTAGGCTTAATTCCAAAGGTTGCAGTAATCATTCACTCTTCCATCCCACAGTATTTGCTGAGCACCCACCATGGGCTAAGTGCTGGGATTACAATGACGAGGAAAAGATGCAATCCTTGTCCATTTTGCCATCTTTACAGCACCAGTGTAGTCAACGCTGACTTTCTTCTGCACAGCTCTGTATATCTTCTGACTGGCATTTGCGCTTGTGCTCTAATCTTTCAACACAGTCTCTGCTCAACAGCCAGAAGGACTTTTGATTACGCTTAAAACTCCTGAAGCTTTTCAAAATTTCCACTTCTGGAAAATGATTTGAGGAGCCTTTTGGAATGAGCCATTCGTCAGAGAAACAGTAATAACTAGTGGGCAGTACTTTTAAAACACCCCAGCCACTTTAATCTCCCTGGAAATTTTCCTAAGGGCATAGAGTGAATAAAAAAACCTTCATGAAAGAAAATCTACCAAATCTTGGTAGGAACTGCAAATATTTGGCACAATCCACTCTCCTCCTCCTCCTTTCTGATTTTTTCTTGATGACAGAAACTGCAACAACATGAAATTGAGTTCATCTGCCCTCTGCTTTCAGTGAAGCATTACAGTACCACTTTAGGAAGAGCAGGCAACCGAGGTCTGTCTCTCCTGGCTCTGAATTACAGAAGTTAAATTTATGTTAAGTGTATCTAAAAAACTAGAGGCTCTCTTCACCCAGATCCCGCTTATATAGAGAGGTTCTATCCTAGGCATAGCAGGCCAAGAATACAGGGGTCCTAGTAGTCCTTTCTCCAGTTCGCTTCTAGGGTGGAAGTTCCACGCCAGAAGAAGTTAAGACAAGGCCAGAAGCTAGTACCCTATCTTGCACCAAGGGGTGTTCCTCCAAGAGGAGAACACTACTGTCCCTAGACCCACTTCAGAGCAATGAGTGCCTCAGGGATTTTGCCCTGCAAAAGAGATTCAATAAGAATAGAGAGTTCTGAAGCTCCTCACAGAGAAACTGATTTTATTTGAAGCTGAGCATGAGGAAATTCAAGTTCAAAAATTATCCCCCAAATAATGGAAATGTTGGTGCTAAGCAGTTATGAGAAGATTGGTAGTTCCATATGGCCAGAAGTTAAACCATAGACTGGCTAGTTTATCAGAGAGAATCAGGGAAATAAATAGTTAAGAAGAACCCTTTGTGGGTGAGAACAAATCTTAAAGGCTGGGCTCAGCAACTAACCCCAGGAATGGAATTTAATTGAACTAGATTGTGGAGCAATTTATGTACCAGGGCATTGTGAAAAACAATAAAGCAATCATCTGGTGATTAGTGGACTCTTAACAAAGACAGCTTAACAGAAACAGAAAAAGAGGGACATGAAAAAGTATGGAAGGTTAACTAATGGTCAATTTGTAGTGCCCATCTGAACTGATCCGGCACGGTGCTGGATGGGGAAGACCCACCTGAGGGTTGCTGCCAACAGCATGAAAGGAGAACTGGAGGGGAGGAAGGTGTGCTGTTGATTCTTCCAGGAGGAGCTTATTGAACCAGTTGTCCTGATACGAACTCAGCTATTTTCTGGTCCTTGCTGTCACTGAGGATGCTGCGGTTCTTTTCAGCAGAGCTCTGGTCTTTTGAGTGTCACTTCCTGGCCCCAGTGCAGGCCCCTTAACCTCCTCACACAGATGCTTCATCATGCTGATGCAGCCTTTTTAGCTTCCACCAGTGATCTTTGGGCCTTCCTGGTGCAGATCCTTGATACGGACTTGAATGAGGAATTGTTATGGGCTCTAGGCCTATAGTTGGACTTGTGGAGGGCATTGCTGTGGGCTCTAGATCTTCAGTTGGACTCATGTAGGTCCTCAGCTGGATTCTTAGGGTCTCTTGCGTGTGAACAGGTCTCCTGAACTCTTTTGAACTTCACCCTTTATAATCCTATAAATGATGTGTCCTGTATTAAATTTTTTCCCTTGTAAGCCCTGGCTACAACAAAAAGAGAGACAAAAAAGGCTTACTAAAACTGCTGTCATCCATGTGACGGCATATGTCCAACGCTCTGTGTGTCAACCCGGAAACAACATCAGCGGTTTCTGATTTTTATGGAAATAGGCCTCACTGAAATAATTTAGGCAAGTCACTAGACCAATGAACAAGCAAACAAGAAAAACAAGCCCTGGGGTGTGATATGTGCAATCAATATACTGCATTTTACGACATATTACATAAAACATCTAAACAAAGACATATAGGAAAGTATACATACACAAAGAAAAAACAACTACTAGAATCTGTCTTGAGAGGCTGGCTCAAATGTCAAATTTGATGGACAAATTGTTCAAGGTAGACATTATAAAAATATACAAAGACCTAAGGAAAATAATGCTTATGAGGTAAGGAAAGGTCTGATGACAATGTGTCATCAAATATAGGGTATCAGTAAAGAAATAGAAATTGTATAAAGAAAGAAACAATTGGAAAATTAGAGTTTGGGATTTGGAAAACCCAGTAACTAAAATTACGATTTCACTAGATGGGTTTCATAGAAAGGTAGATTTGAAGTGGAGGAAGAAAACATTAGTAAACTTGCATTGACAGAGATTAAACAACTAAAAAAATAGAAGAATAAAGAACAGAGGGGCTCAGAGAAATCTGCAGTTTAAGGAGTTCAACAAACTCCAGCTAGAACAAAGGCAAAGAGATCACATCCAGATGCTTCCTAGTAAAATGCTGAAAGAAATTTTCAAAGAGAAAAATTTGAAACCAGTAAGAGCAAAATGACTCCTCACATACAAGGGACCCTAATGAGATTAAAAGCTGATTTTTTTTCTTTTTAAAAAATGGAGGCCACAAAGCAGAGAGATGAAATATTTGAAGTGCTAAAAGAATAACCACTGCTAATCAAGAATATTATATCAAAATTTTTTTTCTGAGTATCTTCCAATTACTTGAAGATAAAGTCAGAAGGTTTAACACGGCATACTCCACACCTATCTGCCTCTCTACCATCTTAAACCACATTTCCCTTGTGGACTCGATCACATTGGTATTTTTTTTTTCAGCTACTGGGGATCAAACACTTGCCAGGCAGGTGCTTGTTCCACCGTGCTACATCCCCAGCGCCTCACTCTTAGAACACTTCCCTGATCTCTCTGCCTAGGTTAGATGCTTTATACTAGCATGTATTTCTCTTCCAGCTCCTTCTGGGGATTTTACAAGTTTGGATATTTGATTAAAGATACTATATTGTGGTTTTATGTTCCTGTGTATTTTGCTTTAGGTTAAGAAGACTGAAAGTCATTGAAAGGGTTTCATCAGAAGAATGACATAATCAAATTAGTATGTTTAAAATATTGTAGATGAACTCCTGGAAAGTACTGGGCACATTCCGTGATACAGACAAGGAGACCAGAAGGAAATTTTTACAGTGTTCCAGAGGAGAATCATTGACATGTTCAGAGACGTCAAGGGATGAAATGGAAAGTGGCGCAATGTGAGAGGTAAAATTGGAAAGGAAAGGACAGTTACTGGAGTGTGGAACACTAGGTTTCTGACAATCAATACAATCGTTTTACTTATTAAGATCAGGGACTAGAGATAAGCCAGGCTATTGAGGGTGGGATTGGCTATAGATCATTAGTTTTGTTTCAACTGTCGAATTTGAGGTGCCAGTGAGACCTCTGATAGAGGTTTTAGGTAAGCAGCTGGACTCAGGATTCTGGAACTCATAGCTGTTGAAACTGCAGATATGTAGTCAGCCGGGTGAAGGTGTGGTTATCTCTGGGGAACCACTTCTCCATTCCCAGGTAAACCACAGCTGCTATCAGCCTCCCTTTTAAAGACCTGGAGGGTCCTTCTCTAAACCCCTTCAGTTTGTGATTCCTGCTCATCTGCAGGTCCCTTTGTTCTCTGATCCCCACCCTGCAGGACTGCTGCATCCAAGCTTCTGGGGATTCTTTTGTACTCAGCTGGTCCCAAGAAGAAAAATAGCTTCTAAGAGTTAATAAAAAGCTCCTTTTGTGACTCTCACTTTAATTTGATCCTCTCACTTTTAAGTCCCAGAGGAGTTTATGTGTGCTGAATTCTGAGGGTGAAGGTGTATTTTTCTGCTTTCTGGATAGTTCTCAAAGGTCAGGTAGCAGAAATTAGTCATTCTAATGTTTCTAACCTTTCACAGAATCAGAGTTTCTCCAGCTAAAGAAATTTTTAGAAATTTTTCAAATGAAGCCTTTGTCTCCAAATCACAGTGATAATTACTGGAAAAGCCAGAATTTGAACTCAGCTCTGACTGACAGAAGCCCTACTGCTTTATCTATCCACAGCACCCCTGTCTGGTATATGGCATTCTTTCTTTTTATGGCATTCTTGATGAACTCTTCTTACATCAGGCATCACTCTGGATGTATAGTAGAGTTTGTGATTATTGTTAAATGACTGTACAACATTTACTGTATTGCCCAATTTCTTTTCATCTACAACAGTGGGCATGAAGAAAGTAAACTAGCAGAATGTGTTATTATCACATAAACGAATATTCTTTGGGATCTGCTACTCAAAAGTCATTCAATCAAGTGAATACTGAATCTGTGAAAAGCTGATTCACAGCATTGATTAAATTGGAATCAATTGTCCATTTTTGGCATGATCCCTGAAGGATACAAATAGCTCAAAACCAGCTAGTGGAAAATACTCTGGTTTGTTTTATAAGTTATATCATGTTAGAAGGCAAGGCCAAACACAAGTCCAAAGTGAGAGGTGTTTTTATGGCTCCTAAAATCATCTGGTTAGAAATGAAAGGGTCCTAAGTACTCTTAGAGTATGTTTGTTTACATGGCTTGAATTTAATGGAATTGGATTCATTTCACTGTGGTTACTCAAAAGATCAAAGCTCTTGTCTTTCAAAGGGGGAAGCAGGACTGTAGGGGACCCCTGTTATCTCTCTACAGTGCATTCATTCACCTCTTCCTAGGAGTACTACATTCGTGTTCCCCGCTGGAGGCTGCTCTTCTTCATTCTGGGTCCCGCTGGCTTGAGCTAGGCTGAACCAGTGCAAGGACCTGAAGTGCACTTTGGGCTTCAGGCAGGCCTGGTGGTTCTAGACAGTGAAGGATGGTTATATGCACACATGCTGGAGACTCTTGTTCCTCATCCTGAAGGGAAACTTCAGAGTTTCTCAGTGGGGACTTGGCTGCGGTTGCCCTCTTGCTACCAACTGGAGCCCGTGACTGAATCCAGCACAGAAGTCAGAGCCGGAAGACCGGAGAAAAAGTAAATCCAGATGAGTGATTGAGGCCTGAATTGACTTGTTCAGAACAAGCTCTAGCTCTGCGTTTTTAAATTTAATATATGAATCCCTAATATCTCTGTGGTTGAGGGAAGGTTTTCTGCCAGCTGTAGTCAAGGGAGTCCTCATTTGTGCTGGAACATTTTTCCTCCCACATGTCCTTCAGTATTTTCCCCTGAACAGTTCTCTTTAGTACAATCACGCAGGCAATGGGAAGACAAAGTGGTCCACTGTGATCCTCTCTGATTTCTCTGTTGTCTCCACACTATCACCGGTTTTATCTCTTTTGAGGCGACTTTGCCTAAGAGAGAAATGTTTTATTCACTATCATATACATAGCTAGTAGGTAAGCCAAGATCATGGCCTGTGGTTTTTGGATTCAAATACCTTCTCATCTATTTATCACACTTTTGCTCATATTTAGAACAACTGTTGGCCCCCTTTTCTGGCTGTCGCCATATGAGCATTTTAGAGATGCACTGTACAGTATGGTAGCTGTTACCCTCATGTAGCTACCTAATTTAAAATGAAATAAAATTAAAAATTTGTTTTCTCAGCTATTAGCCCTATTTCAAGTACACTCTAGGGTCAGAAAAATCTGATAATATCTTTCCTTTCTCTAAATAGACAGATGTCTAAATAGACAGATGATGGACTATGAACTGTTCATTCACCTGTCTATTTCATACTTTATATATCCTTTAATGGGACTGAAAGCCTAATTACTCATCTCTGACATGGGTACATCTGAAACATGCTACTTAGGCATGATTAACATGCTGTTCATGGAGCCCTTGAACATATTGCATAAGTAAACACATAAAGTATGCACCTGTCTGTCTACTCTAGTCTGCTCTATTGTGTGAGTATATATTTCTTTGGATTCAGAAGAACATGATGTTCCATTCTAAGGCTGGTGATTCATTAAGAAAATGCTTCTCAATGACATTTCCACAGATCATCATTCTCTAAGCAGGAACTATCTTCTGCAGTATCTGGGTCCATTTCCCTTCCAGATTAAAGGCTTCTGGGTAAAAGATTTAAGCATTTCAATTCTAAGAGGAAGTAAAGCTCTCTGGTTGAAAATTTGTGGCAGATACTCAAATTGGGACATGATAACTATGGTGTGAAATAAACTTTTATTGGAGAGAATATACAAATGAAAGATTATATTGTCACCTAGATACCACAAGTGAGTCCTTCTTCCAGAAAACAAGATGCTTGCTTTGTTTTATTGTATGTCAAATGACAACAAATAAATACATAAATAAATGTAAAGTGATAAACAGATAATACACAGGACCCAAGGTGACAATTTCTTTTTGGCTTGACACAAATAGCTTGTGTTTGCAAATATACGCTATTCACTTGCATGCAATAATTTGAATAAAACATGGTTTTCACAAAATTGGAAAGGGAGGGAATTTAGTTTCAGCTCTAGTGCTCCCTGGTTGGGTGGGTAATTTTGTATCAGGAAGTAGCCATGGCGACCATAAAAGTTACTCATGCAACTAACGGTTCAACTAATGATACCCACAATAACTTAATTGCAGGCGTGCTTCACAGCTCTTGCCATTTTCAGAGGGTGCTTACAGCTAATTGTGGCTGTAAGTGGGTAGCTACAGGTGCAATCAGATGTGCTTCTAATTTTTACGTTTATGCTGACAGCAAAGGAGTAAACCACCCCTTCCAAAATGGGGAGTGACAAAAGGACTGGGATTACTTTTTGCAAGCCTGGCTATGATGGAACAGCTTCTCATATGCAAGCAAACACAAGTCACCTCATGTTTAAGTGGGGTAAAGTTTTGAATTATCAGTCGCCAAACTCCAGCCCTACCTATGCATTATCATTTTCCTTCTGAGGTTCTCACACTTGGATTTTTGCTTCCATACTGGGAATCAAACCCAGGCACACGCTACCCCTAAGCTCTCACACTACTCACCTTTTAAAAATTATTTTTTATTTTGAGAAAAGTTATTGTTAAGTTGCCTACGCTGGCCTCCAACTCATGATCCTTCTGCTTCAGCCTCCTGAGTAGCTGAGGTTACAGGTGTGGGCCACTGTGATCTGCTATACCACTACTAAAAGGAAATTTTTACTTTCTCCTTATAGCTTCTACAACTTCTGCTCTGTCATGAAATGAATGTAATTAGTGTGTCTGCTCTGTTGCCTGTATTTGCATTTACTTTTAGTACATGTTGTGATATGCTGTATTGGTGTTCCAGTGAACTGTAATATATGCCCCTGGACAGGTAGTTAGCTTTAGAAAACTCTCTCATCAGAAATTAATGCCCCAAAGATGGCTATGTAATACTTCAAATACTTTTATCAAATCTGACATGAGAGTTTTTTAAAAAAGAGAATAAAAATAATAAAAAGAATTAGAAGTGATACAGAATTTCACTAAACAAGATGATAGGAATTCAACAATGGTTGTTATATTGCATATTGTTGTCTTCAAATTAGTTGTTCAGATTACCAGATAGAAGCATGCAAAATTGGCCAAAAGAAAAAAAAATAAGCATTAACTGTTCCTTTCTTTAGACTAGTAGAAATCAGCACCACGGTGAGTTTTTAATTAGTTTAAACAATGTTGGAGATATTTCTCAATAGGTAAAATAAGACATGGTTCAGGCTATTTGGTTGGTTAGAAAGACTGAAGCTGCACTGCTCTGGCATGGGTGAGACACGTGGATCCAAAGTCCACTAGCCACGCCTGCAGTATTTGAGGGCTTGTACTCCCTTGGTCCAGCGAATGCTGCAAAGGTTGCCTGGTCCTGTCATCGTCCTAAGTATCCTCATGCTCACTGAACAGCGCTTGTGCTTCTTGTAGCGCCTCAGGCAGAGATGGATTTTCCCCAAAGCCTCAAGGACCAGCTGTAGGACTGTCCTTGTACCTACTGGCAAGTAAACTTCTGTAGCTTTGGCAGAATTTTATCTAAGGCCTCAATGGGGTCAAAGTTGTAAGGTAAGGAATATATGCTACCTACCACCCACCTACACCCACCAGGTGCTACTGATATTGACCCAAATAACTTGGAAAGGTGTTGAGTGGCCAACTGAGCTACAGTCAGTTCAGAGCATCTTAACTTCACATAGATTTACATTTCCAAAAAGAACACAATGAAATAAGTAGCTATCTTCATCCATTTGGGCTGCCATAACAAATTACTTTAGGTCATTTATAAACAACAGGAATTTATTGCTCATAGTTATGGAGGCTGGAAAGCCCAAAATAAAGGCACCTGCAAGATTTGTTGTCTGGTGAGAGCTCTCTGTTTCATAAATGGTGTCTTACTGCTATGTACTCACATGGAAGAAGAGACACCCAAGCTCTCTTTTATAACGGCTCTAAGCCAATCCATGAGGACAAAGTTTCACCTCTTAATAACATGATATTGAGAGTTAAGTTTCAACCAGTGGACATGGGGAGGATGTAAATATTCTGACCATAGCACAAGGAAAATATGTAGTTAGCAAAGGCGCCTAACGGAGAGAAATAGCCACGTTTTCTACCCAAAGAGTGGTCTCTTTTCTTCCAGCTCCTTTAAGGCCTCTGGCCCACTTAGGCTATCCCTTTCTCCCATGTGTGTGTATCATCTTTTTTGTGTCTCATAAGAGAGGCTGATTAATCACTGAAGCCACTTTATATTCCACAAACATTCCACAAATATTCATTATGTGTGTTGGGCGTGGTTCTGGGCACTGTGGTGACATACTGGGATGAATAGCGGGAAGGCGGGCTCCTCGTGTGAAGAATGATTTCCCGCGTGGAAGCCCTGTGCTCTGCTAATTGTCAACACTGCTTGTTCGAAGCCTGAGATACAAGCTTTATCCACAGCCAAATGGCAGGGCTGTGAGAACTTGAAAGTAATGAGGTGGAGAAAAGGTTGGTCACCAGGGCCCTCTGAGGGAGAGTTCTCTATTTGATTAAAAGAACTACTTTGAAATGACATCTAAGGTGAAAGGTGAATCCTCAAGGGCCTCTTTCATCAAGACAAGACGTCTGCTAAAGTTCTTTGCATGAGCCAAGAGAATTATGCTGCCTGTAAGAGAGGAGGACAAAGGGCAGGTGGGGAGATGGGAGGATGGGAAGGGACCAATGTACCAATGTACAACAGCAGAAAAATGGCTGTTGCCTGATGTAACCCTTTGTGGCTATGCACAGATCTCCCCAAAATATAATAAATTAATGAAGTGTGTAGAATGTGCGATGAGCTTGTGGATACTGGTGAAATGCTGCAATTTTGTTTTTGGGCTCCTGCCAAACACCACAACCAGAGCTTTCAGTTGATATGTTCACAGTATTCCTGCCTTTTTTTTTTTTTTTTTTTTTTGCTTAAGCCAGTATGACTGTGTTTCTCTATCTCTCTGCCTCTCTCCATGTCTCTTCCCACGCCCACTCCTGCACTCATCTCCCCTGGAGTGGAACAAGGAAGGAATTCCGCATAGAGACGCGAAGGGAGAAAGGGAGCACTGTTCGATCACACTGTGGTGTGACACGCAGGATGCGGGTATAGACAGCCTTGAGGAAGTAAAACACAGTGCCCAGAGCTAGGGCAGACATGAGTCAGAGGATGATGAAATAGTAGAAATCAATAATTTATAAAGGCTACAAGGAGGACACAGAGTTCAAAGACCAGGCAAACAGTCACCACTCAGAGTGTTTGCCTATGCTGTGGAATTTGAGCAAGGCAGAGGCTGAAACGGTTAAACATTTCAACTCCGTGATGTTTGGGGTGCAGTTCTGGGGATTCCAAAGGGACTGAGATGCTGCGCCTCACCGGGAGAAAGCCTATCGGAACACAGTAATAAAGTTGTGGCATCAGTAAGCTTAGAAGAGCCTGGCAGGTTGGGAAAGGCTTCTGTGAGGACTGTCCCCTGCTATGAGCTTTCAATGATGGCGAGGAATTAGGAAGATGTGTGAGGAAGCGCCTTGGAAAGGGGCGGAGACACGAGGGCGCAGGGGAACCGAGGAAGGGGAAGACACTCACAAAGAGCAGAAAGGCTTTGGTTCCCCTATGACCGGTCTGAAGTTCATGTAAAAATACTGGGGACCGTGGGAGCATGTAAAGCTGGTGAAAAGTGTAACTGAGTTTTCCTTTAATAAACATTACACTTACTTGTGTGACTCTCTTTTGAACTCTCAAAGTTTTCACTGATCTGTATCACTCTGGTTTGCTTTTCTGTCCAGAGCATGTGGTGAGCATCTTAGGGGGAGAGTTCCGCCTTGCATGTTCGCGCATCTGGTGTGGGGTGTACCGTCAGGGGAGCTTAGTAGCTAGTCAATGGATTTTTCAGATGTTTTAAGGAATGAATGTTGAGAAAGTGATAACAAGACAGAGAGAAGAAAAAAAAAAAAAAGACAGAGAGAAGAGTGAGGTGCTGAACACAGAAATCAAGATGAAAATCGGGAAGGCCTGAAGGAGAGTACAATAGCAATAGGAAGGGAAAGAAGGGAATGAATCTAGAAATATCCGTAGAGGATTTACCAGACTTGGTGATTCATTAGTTGTTTGCAAGAATATTGGGGGAGGGAAGTATCAAGTAGGAGCTGGTTGTTTCTCATTTTGGAGACAGTCTGGATCCAGAAATTGTAAGTACAATAAAACAGGTTCATTTTCAAGAAGGGAGAAAGAGATTGTTGATGCCGTGAGTTCTTCAAAGAGATATGCAGCAGGCTGCTTCTCCACCTTGCGGAACATGGGTTGGAAGTAATATAACTACAGATTTTTTACAGTAATATAACTACTTTATTTTTTTTAAGAGCAGAATGTGTTTATTGAGGGAAAGAAAAGGTTCTGTCCAAGAGAGAGACAGAAGAGGGGCCCAAGTGGGTCACCCCAAGACTCTGTCTTTTCTAGGGACTTTCATAGAGAAAAACCACGAGGTGAGGCAGGTCCAAGGTAGGGGAAATGGACCAAACTATGGTCAGCCAATAAGAATTGTTCAGGTAAAATTGATTAAATTGGGATCAAATGGGGAAGTGGGTCATTTAGCAAGCAAGCATGAATACAGAGCAGGGGCTTTTCCTGTAAGGGATTCTTCAAGGTGATCGAGCTACCTATTTAGAATATCAATCCCTGATGTTTACACCTAGGGAGGTATGTGGGTGTATTTGTTTAGTCTTTTTATCTTGAAGTGTGGCCCACAGGTATCTTGTCTTGCATGCTGTCTCTTTCAAGGGCCTCGCCCTGTCTGAATGCCTATAATATTTCTATCTAACTCAGCTGCCTATGACATTCTTCCCTCTGGAGAAGTGACCTGAACTGCCGTGAGGGAGTAACAGGCGGTGACGGCTCTGGCTTCTTCAGGCTGAAGGGGGTCATAGTTGTTGATTGGCAGTCAGAGCTACTGTCCAGAGGGTCTATCTAAAGGCCCTCGATAGACACCAGGCGTTTTCATCTTGGGTAGGTGTACAGTTTTAAATTTCCATCCAAGAATCTCAGTGGGGAACCTCCAAAATGATGCAGGAGAATAAAACTTCCAACCTGAATGACATCTGAGATGAGTTTGTGTTCTCTAAATTCAAAGAACAAATTTTAGAAACAAGAGAGGCTAAGAGCAGAATGTATTTATTGAGGGAAAGAAAAGCTTCTGTCCAAGAGAGAGATGGAGGGGGGCCCAAGTGGGTTACCCCTACAGATGGTCTTTAAAGATGTGAGTGTGGGTGTGATCTCATAGGGAGAGGAGGGTGTAGAGGAAAAGCACACGGGAATGGAGGGACAGAATCAGGAGAAATGCTAACATTTGCGAATAGAGACGGACAAAGTTGCCCTTGATGAAAGTGTTGGAAATAAAGAAATGGGGAGAGACAAATGGTAAAGATGCCTTTACAGTGGGAATATTCACTCTTCACTGTATATCCGTGCGCTCTTGCACGTCTCCTGGTCCCTTGTAGTCAGGTGAGGCACGTGACTAGTTCTAGCCAATTGGCTGTAAGTGGAAATGGCATGAAAATATTTAAAATTGATATATGAACCTCTGGCTCTACCTTCCTCTGTCTTACCAAAGAGGCCTGGTTCACATACCTGCCAGATGGTGAAAATCTAGATGACAGAGGCACCGTGATCGTGGAAAACCCTAGAATGTTTGGTTCTATAGGAGAGGGAGTGATTTTTTCTTTTCTTTTTCTTGGCAACAGGAATCAAACGCATGACCTCATGCTTGCCAGGCAGGTGCTGTGCCACTGAGCTATGTCCTGGCCCATGAATAACTTTTGTTGTATTAAACCATGGAGATTTGGAGGATATATTTATTAATTTGCAGCCTGTCCTCTTACATCAATGGAGCAGGATTTCAAGAAGGGGGCGGATGAAATATTACAAAGAAAGCAAAAATGATTAAGAAGTGGTGAGTACATTTAGAAATTAAGAGATGAAAAGCATAGTAGGAGTGGGTATTTATTGTGAAAATTCCATAATTGAATGGAAAGAATGAGGGTAGGAAACATGGGAGCAGATGGAGCCTTCAGAAAGTTGGGTTAAGGAGTGAAGGAGAACAGGAAGTGAAGGGAGGGGACACGGTGTCCTGTGACAAAGGTTTTGTCACTAAGTAGGGTGTTTATTGGTTTGAGGGGAAAGGGAGTACTGAGAGAGTTTATGAAGATATAAGAAAAGAAGGAAGTAAGAGACGGAAAGGTCCCTGAGGACTTCATGACCGGAAGTCCATTGGGACTGAAGTATCTTGTCCATCTGCCACCCAATCATGCATTTCTTTCTTCTCATGCTGATCATAGGGTGACAGAGCCCACATCTGCTGTAACACATGCACTTTCAACTAATAGCAACAGTGCCCTGAGCGGGTCACCTTGGCACACTTCTATAACCAAAAGTGTTGAGAGCATCTGTGCATCTGCCTAGGCTAGTGTCCCTTTGGTGTTAGGCAACTTGGAGAAGACAGTACAAAGTATGGATTCTGGAGAGAAAGTGTCCCTCAATATCTTTACGTTGAAGTCCAATCCTCCACTACCTTAGAAGATCACTGTTTTTAGAGATTGTGTCTTTAGAGACGTAATTAAATTAAAATGAGGTCATTAAAGTGGGTCCTGGGGCTGGGGATATAGCTCAGTGGAATAAGCGCTTGCCTAGCAAGCGCAGGGTCCTGAGTTCGATCCCCAGTACCGCAAAAAAAATAAATAAATAAAATAAAGTGGGTCCTAATCCATTACAACTGGAGTCCTTCTAACAAAATGTGGGCAGAGACAAACAGAAGGAAGATCATGTGAAGGCAAAGGAAGAAGATGGCCAGCTACAAATCAAGAGAGGGCTAAAGCCGCTTCTTCCCTCAGCTCTCAGAAAGGGCCCTCCTTGCTGATACCGTGATCTTAGACTTCTAGCCTCCAGAACTGTGGGATAACAAGTTTCCATCATAAATTGTTAAGGCAGCCCTAGAAAACTAATACTGTGAGTTTGGATTCAAGCTTGGTAACATCTAAACTCTGCTGCCTTGATTGGGTTATATAATGTCTAAATCTCTCTTTTCTTTGTAGAACAAAGACAGTAAGCAAGGCCACGTCATAATAATTAAGCGATACATGTGACGTATTAAGTTTAATGCTTGGTCTTTTTTTTTTTTTTTTTTAAGAGCAGAATATATTTATTGAGAGAAAGAAAGCTTCTGTCCAAGAGAGGGTCAGAAGGGGGGCCCGAGTGGGTTGCCCCCAACTCTGTCTTTTCCGGGGACTTTATAGGGAAAAACCATGAGGTGAGGCGGGTCCAAGGTAGGGGAAATGGACAACACTGTGGTCCACCAATAAGATCACAGGCATAATTGTCCAGGTAAGACTGAGTGGACTGAGATCAAATGGGGAAGCGAGTCACGTAGCAAGGGGACATGAATATAGATCGGGGGCTTTTCCTGTGGGGGTCGGGCTAGTGACTCTTCCTGGCTTTTTAGAAGGTGGTTGTTACTTATTTAGAATATCAATCCCTATGTTTTACACCTAGGGAGATAAGTGGGTGTATTTGTTTAGCACCTTTTGCCTTGAGGTCTGGCCCACAGGTCTGCTGGCTCCTTCAGATCTGCTGGCTCCCTGGAGGGCCTGGCCCTGTCTGACTGCCTATAATATTTTAAAATATTTTTATCTAACTCAGCTGTCTATAACATTCCCCCCTCTGAAGAAGTAACCCGAACTGCTGTGAGGGAGTAATGGGCGATGACTGCTCTGGCTTCTTCAGGCTGAAAGGGGTCGTAGTTGTTGATTGGCAGTCAGAGATACTCTCCAGAGGGTCTATCTAAAGGCCCTCGATAGACATCAGGCGTTTTCGTCTTGGGTAGGTGTATAGCTTTAAGTCAAGTCATGGGGAAGTGCTTGTCCAAAAAGATGTGGACTATCTCTGAACCCTTGGGGGAGCACTGTCCATGTCAGTTGAGAGGCCTGGTCGTGAGGATCTTCAAAAGCAAAGAGAAACTGGGAATCTGTGTGCAGAGAAGTATTAAACGGCTCTTTTATAAGGAGTCAGGATCAAACATCTTCCAATACTTAATGACGCAAGTCAGAGGAGTAAGCAATTCTGACTGTGAGTTCCCCATGGTCTCCGTCTAAGTATCTCGGTGGCGACCTCCAAAATGATACAGGAAAATAAATATCCCAACCTGAATGATATCAGATGAGTTCGTGTTCTCTAAAACTGAAGAATGAATTTTAGGAACAACGGAGGTTAAGAGCAGAATATATTTATTGAGAGAAAGAAAGCTTCTGTCCAAGAGGGGCACAGAAGGGGGGCCCGAGTGGGTTGCCCCTAATGCTTGGTCTTAAGTCAGATCCAAAAAACACTGCCTGCCATTATTACTGTTATTTGGTTGGTAATGTTTTTAAGCCATATCATGTGGCTTTTGTGTAATGAAACTTAAGTAGATGCAAATTATTTTATGAATTTCATTCCTCCTCAATCATAATCACAAATGTAGCCAGGCCTCTCATGCATCTGAGGCAGAGACTTGTTTCGGTGAAAAGCTGTAAGTAGATCTCCTCAGGACTGAGGTTCACATGGCGAGGGAGGGGAGGGCCCGCAGCCCTAAGAACAAGTGTCAATGTGAAAAGAAGCACCTTGTTATCTCTACTCTGGGCCTTACCCTGGTCCCTTTTTAGAGCTGGGGAATCAAAGTTTCCTCATAAGCAGAACATATCCTTAGATCTACAATATATCTCCTGCTGGAAGAGACTTCATAGCCTCTTCTCTATGTCCTAAAGGAAGTCCACTTCTCTGTTGGGTTTGTTGCTCTTGTATTTTTACCTTTTCATGGTGAGAATTTCTAATATGCATAGAAGTAGACAAATAATTCAAAAATTACAGGTGTTCATCATCAGCCCATGTCCATACCTGCCCATCAGCTCCCATCTCCCAGACTCTTCCTGAATAGCTCGGATACAGGACTTCACTATTAACACCAAAATATGAATCTTTAGAAGGTGTAATTTTTGACATAATATCATTATTTTAAAATAATAACATCACATGACTTGAGCAATTAACAATATCATAGTACTACTCATATTATCCTAATAGTCAGGGTTCAAATTCATTTCTCTTAAACTCATATGTCTTAAAATACTTTATTAGAAGATTGGACTCATCCTCATTACTTAACTAGCATCCACACCCGGTAGTTAAAAATGTTTTAGATCTCTTTTAATATCTTAAGTTTTGTTTATTTGGTGAAAGAGTCTAGTTGTTTGTTGTGTAGAGTTTACCACAGTCTGGATTTTGCATTTTTCCCTGGGGTGGCATTTAACATGCTACTCTCTTCTCCGCATTTCCTGTACAATGGTAATTGAGTCCTTATCAGACTCAAGTTCAATTTTCAGCTAGGCTACTTCATAAGTGGTGTTGTGTTCGTCCATCGGGAACGTATAATGTATGGTCGTCTTTCTCTTGTGTTTCATTCGTCCATTCTCAGACTACCATATCTCATCTTTATGATTCCTTGAAGGGGAGCAGAGGTCCTGTGGGGCTGGAGGAGGAGCTGTCAGTGTCTCTGGCCCTTCCTAGGGTATTGACCTGTTTTATTCCCTTGCTTTCTATTAGAGCCATCAGCATGGCCTTCCATTTCTATGGGGACATCATGGTAATGCTAAAACTCTTCCTAGGACTGAGTAGGGAAGAGACTTGCTGAGAAGATTCTGGTGGGTAACATTTAAATGCCCTTGCTCTTGACAGGAGAGAGTGTCAAGTTTGAGCCCTGCCTGGATTGCTAGTAATCTAGAGGGCAAATAGCTGTCAGGTGGGAAAGGATTAGGTAGAGAAGTAGCTGACCTATGAAGAATAGCAAAGGAATTTCCACATACAATTTAATGTTTAAAGTTCACATTTAATGTGTGGGGCCTGAAATCAAGCCATTACTGAACTCCATAAGAAAGTTCAAGATCCCCCAGAGCACAGGGGACTTGCATGTATAAGGAGTTTGCCCAGTCATGTATTGACCACCCAAATCTGGAATCCTAGATCAAATTTCAGGCTACTTTACTGATTGGATATCAGGAAAACAGAAAAAAGAAGACATCAGTTATCATGGATCACTTATCTGCAAAATAACCCTTCCCTCTTTTCTTTCTTTTCTTTTTTGAAATTCAGCAACATATACACAATATTTCTATTTGACTTGAGCTCTTCATCAACTAATTTTATATTATTGATCCCAAGAGTAGCAGTTCTGTTGATACTACACCATGTCTTTTGGGTCTGGGTTTGAGTTCACATATAGCTCTAGTGGGGCCCTTCTGGATGTGCTGGACGGTTTTATCTTATGTGCATGCAGTTCCCTACTTTTCTATCTCAGAGTTTTCTTCTATCCCACCAGCAATTACTGTTTTGGGCATTGTGGAGATGTTGGGGTCATTGAACACCTAATGGGAACCCTTGATCACTGAGAGGTAAGTATCAGTGGATACATTCTTCAGCTTTCTCACCCTTATAGTGGGGAACATGCTAGGGCAGATTTAATCCTTCAGAAGGTTCCCAGCAAGACTGATCCATAGTGGACTGTCCTGTGTATCAGTGCATCTTTTTGCTCCTTTTCTAGTTTTATTTTCACCATTGTCTACTCCATTTGAGTTTCCAGGGATCTTCTTTCAAATAAGTCATTTATGTATTCCTTGCATTAAGGACCGCTTTTTTGGCAGGTAGGGGGATCTAATCTAAGGCAGGAATAAGTTTTGTGAGCTATATTTTGGAATGAGTATGTATGTATAATTATACAAAATATTGAACACTATATGCTCAGTGCATCCATGTTTGTTATCTTTAATATTATGAGTGAGTTATGATCTTTCCTTTTTTTTTTTTTTTTTTTTGGTTAAGAAAACCGAGACTAAAAGACACAGAGAAGTTCCCAAGATCACATAACTAACAAGAGCTGAGATGTTAATCCACAGCCGCCATCAACATAGCCCTGCCTCTTATTCTCCATTTTGAGTGGAAGAGCTTGTCTAATGGCCAGTAGGCTTTTGTCTTTCTCTGTTTCATTTTTGAATTGTTCCATTTGCTTATCTGCATTTTGAATGGGAGAATTTCCTGCCAGTTGAACTTCAAGTTGAAGTAAAAAGGCCCATCTTGGTGTGGTCTCCTAGCAACAGTGTATGAAACACTTTAAAGCAATTATTCTTCTCAAGCACGTTTCCAAATGTTGAAGCATGTTCATTCACTTCGATCATTAAAATCCCCAAGAACATTCATTGTGGAGCACACAGTCCTGGTAATTACAAGCTCGTCAACAGGTTGCTTAGTGAGCTGAGAGCAAGGACAGACCACACTCTCCCCAGGAACCGAGCACTTTTTTTCCAGCCTAGAAGGGCAGGGCAGATACACTCCTCTTCAAAGAACTCTTAATTGACTTGAGGAGAAGGATGGAGGGAGAATAATATTTAAATTCAAAACAGCCTTCTGTAAAATGTGGAGCCCATGGCAACACACACAATCCCAGCAAGGACTTGACTATTTCAGGCCTGGTCTGCCAAGCAGGCAGCGCTCTACTTTGCCTCCTCTGGAGCCTCCTTTACACCTACTAGATCTGGAGAATCAAAGGCAGCAGCAGCACAAGATCTAGGTCTTTCTTTCCTGTTCTCTTTAAAGGGCAGTTCTCTCCTAAATTAGTCACTGGCTCTTGAGTCTGTGTTTCTGTATTTTTATCTTCTTTAAAATGTTTGAGGACACACTGAAAGGGGATCTGGATCCCTGGTGATCACACTAAAGGTTTAGCAAGTAGGAATGCCAGTTGGCAAGTGAGAGAGTTTTTCATCTGGGCTGTGGTTATAGAGCTATCAGCCTTGACTCCAACTGTACTGGTGAGGAAATCACAGTCAGGCTGGCACCTTTGGACAAACGTTAAGTATCCATGACAAAGTTTAGATCCAAGGGAGAGGAATGATGGACTTTCCTGCTACTCTGCAGTTTTTTATTAATATATTTTTATCCTTAGTTGACACATATTAATTGAACATATTCATGGAGTAAGTACCCTGTGGCATTTCAATACATGTATACAATGTGTAATGAATGATCAGATCAGGGTAATTGGCATATCTATCACCTCAGCTATATATTATTTCTTTGTGTTGGGAACATTCAAAATCCATTCTACTAGTTATTTTGAAATAGTCAATTAATTGCCATCAATAATAATTATTCTACTGTGTTATAGAGCATTAGAAATTGTCCCTGTGGTCCAACTCTACCCCTGAGCCCGTTAACTACCTTCTCTCTCTCCCCCTTTCCCCCATACTCTCCCCAGCTTTGGAAACTACTATTATATTCTCTACTCTGAAATCAACATTTTAGCTTTCACATGTAATAGAGAACAATTTATTTTTCTGTTTGACCTGCTGTCCACCACTTCCAAAGATGTGCTGCAAATGAGAGAGTTTCAATCTTTTTATGGCTGGATGACATTCCATACATATTAATAATATATAATCACATTTCAATCCATTCATCTGTTTTTAAAACATTTTAGATTTACAGAAGAGCTGTTCCTCCTAAGGCTAGCATCTTGCATAACCAAGACACACTTGTGAAAATTAAGAATCAATTATTTTATTTGGCCTTAGAGTGAGCAATTGTGTAAGTCCCAGGTTAGTGAAGCTGCATGCATGCAGAAGTAGGCACTCACACCAACAAGACATGCGTACATAACATACGTGCAGAGATACACACATAGTGTAAATGTAGCTACACAACACACATACAAATGGCAAGCACACAAATATATACTTATACAGGCACCCAAAGCATATATACAGATATATATACCATATAAAGTATCTACAGACATACAGATACACAAAACATATAGATATACATACAACACACATGTAGAGAAACATGTACATACAACATACCAGAGGTAGATATGTACAACATACATGATGCATCTTATAATTATGAGAACACACTATCTATCCTGAGAAGTTTGGTGCAATACTCTAGTTAGTTGATGGAACCATAAATATGCTAAGAGAGAACTAAAGGTGGTGATAAAACAGGGCAAGTGGGCCTGATGTCTTCTACCTGGACACCCTTTTTTGGGGGTGGAGAGGTGAGGCTTTTTCTATCATAAAAATACTTTGGTTTGCAAAATCTAATCGACAATGAAGCTGCGGGAGACTTATTTAGGTAAAGTTCATTCTCCTTCCACAGGTAGGGCAAAGTAGGTATGCTCAGTGGAGATTGCCTGGGTCCTGAGGTAGCTATAAGGGCAGAACTGAGAAATGTCTCCCCCTCAATACTTTAAGTTAAGGTTATTCGTGGGGAACAACAGAATCATGAGAGATGATGAAGGACAAAATGTGCCCAAAACTTGGTGGAAGAGCAATATAAGCCTGAAGCTTGAGTGTCATTCTCTGAGATACAGAGACACAGAGAAGCAGGAAGAGCCATGAGGAGTGGACCAGAAAAAGTGTGGGATGGTATTGTGGATACATTCTAGGGTCAGTGGTCTGCATTTTTGCCTGAGCTTGTGTGGATGATGAATTACTTACAGAAATCAGAGGTATCCATATTAAGAGTTTAAGAGTTAAGTTAGTAAGTGAATTAACTACCTCTTGCTGTGTAACAAATTACTCCTCAAATTTAGTGGCTTAAACAACAATAAGCATGCACTGTCTTGCCTCTCATAGTTTATATAGGTCAAGAAATTGGGAGCATTTTAGCTGAGTAAGGTCTTTCTTGAAATTACTGCCAAAATACTGGCCAGGGCTGTAGTCATGTGAAGACTTGTCTGGGGCCAGACAATTTGTTTCCAAGATAGTTTATACATATACATGGTGGGCTCGGCTGCCTGTTCGCAGGAGGCTTCAAGTCCTCACCATGTGGGTCCTCCTGAAGGAGGGCTCCTGAAGGGGCTTATTTTTTGTGGCATGGTACATGGCTTCTCAAAGAGCAACTGATCCAAAGCAAATGATCTGAGAAACCTGAGTGTTGTTATACTCTACTCTTGGAAGCTGTGCCATCATTCTGAGGTCTCCTAATTAGTTATATAGGTCAGCCTTAGTCAGTGTGGGAAGTGGCCATGCAGATGTGTTGGGAGGCCATCTTGGAAGCTGACTACCACATGACTTTTAACTTTTACGATTTTATTTAGCTTTAAGGAAGCATAGTTTTGAGTGTATCTTAAAACCGGCTTGGTGGAGTTGTTAGAGTTGTTACACATCCCTGATAAGATGAAGCTGGCGTGAAGACCTGAAGGAACTGTGAGTGACAGCGAGAGTGGCGAGAGGTGAGAGTGGAGTGTCGGGCGTGGGGGCACAGTTTTGTATGCCTTGTAGGCTGTTGTAAAGATGTGGGTATTTTACCCTTTCAAACCATCAGGAGCCTTGTGGTCTTGAGTGCTTTTGTCTTTTTCCTCCTTCTCTTGCCCGTGGAATTCAAATGGTACAGAATATTTAGGTGAGTTGTAAGAAAAGGAGGCCATGAAGTGTGAAACAGAGCTAGAGGCTCAGGTAGAGTTTACTAGGAGTCATGCTAGGTGTGGCAGTGAGCCTGTCTGTAGTTCCAGCTATGAGGGAGGCCGAGGCAGAAGATTACTTGAGCCCAAGAATTTCAAGGCAGCATGAGCAACATGATGAGATGTGGTTCCCTCACCCCCACCTCACAAAAAAATTAGAGGTCACTATGCTGCCAAGAATTGTCATATGTGTATGAAAGAGACAAACAGAGATAGAGATAAAGATACATATAATGGGATTTATGAAGCCAAATAACATAGATTGGTAGTAGCATAACAATATTTTTTCCTTTAAAAAGTTACTGTAACAAATTTGACTTTAAAAATTTTCCTGCTTATCCAAGTATTATATGTTTATTTTACAAATTTCAGGAAGATAGAGATAAGTGTAAAAAGACTAAGAAAGAAACGGTCATGGTGTTATTACCCAGAGTATCACTTCACAGTTTGAATTTTCTTAGTCTTTTCCTATGTATATTTTCTTCCTGAAGTTGAGATCACACTTCCCCTACAATTGTGTGTTCACTTTTAATAGGCATTTCGCTCATTTTTAAATAAGCATTATTTTTATGATGGATGTACTGTGTATGTTTATATATATTTTCTTTATATACATGCTCATTGTAAAACAATTAAATACTCTAGAATTATATTAGGGAAAAAAGGAAAAATCCCTCTGAATATCACTTCCTTAAATGACTGTGGATGGCATCATTTATATCTTTCCAAACATTTTCTATATTCTGTAAGTTTACATAGGTGATATCTGTAAATATACATTGTCAAATACTCTATAATTTATTTTACTTAAATATCACTCTCATGAACGTTTTCCTTGTCAGTGAAGACAGCCCCACCCATTAAAAAATCTTATTTTCTTCCTCATTACAAAACCAATAAATTGTTTGAAAAAGCTATCAGCTTTATGGTTGTATATTTCATTATATAGAGGCACATGATCATTTATTTAATGCCAAGAACATGCCCTACCACTGGGCATGTTAACCATGGGCTCTATCACTGAGCCACACTCCCAGCCCACATCTGTACTTTTACAGTATGGGTAGACAATCTTTCTCTTAAAGGACTAGACAATAATAGTTTAGGCTTTACATGCCACACAATCTTTATTAACATTGCTCAACTGTGCCATTGTAGCATGAAAGAAAGCAGCCATACAGAATATGCAAATGAACAAGCATGGCTGTGTTCTAATCAAACTTTATGAACACAGGCTTCTGGCCATGTTTGCTGACCCATTTTAGTCAATTGATCTTACACAACTTGTGAAACTGGATCTTATAAAACCCTTGTAAAACTACGGGAGCATTCAGGAACTAAACATCTAACTTTTTGAGGCAGCTTTAAAATTATATTTATTTAATTTTTCATGTATTTCCCCCCTCAGATCTTATTAATCATACTAGAATAACAGAGTTGAAGTTCCCATATTGATTTGTTCTTAGTAATGCATACATTCAATATATTTACAATTATTAAAAATGGATGTACTTATTTACAATGGGATTCTAGAATGATTTTAATTAATTATATTTTCATTAGTACAAGTTTGTAGCAATAATGATTGCACTTATCATGGGGAGTTTGTACAGAACATATTTTAATTTTTTCTGTGCCCTTCCCTTCTCGTCTCTCCTTGCTCCCTCCAACTCTTGATCTTCCCATTTCTTTTTCTCTTCTTTTCTTTCTTTTTATTTTTTTTTTTATCTTTTAGAGACAGGGTCTCCCTATGCATCCAGGTTGGCCTTGAGCTCACTTTGTAGCCCAGGCTGGCCTTGAACTTGCAATGATCCTCCTGCCTCAGCTTCCCAAGTGCTGGGATTATGGGAGTGCGTCATCATGCCTGGCCTTCTCCTTCCCATTTCAAAGAGCTCTATTTTTATTTTTTTCAAATCTCTTTTTAAAATCCTTTTTCCCTTCTTCCCCTATCTCTTGCTTCCCTTCCCATTTGAAAAATGGATACTTCCTATGATCTATTCTTATTTTGTTCTTTATTTATATTTTGAGTTTGTCATATAAGAGAAACCATGTGATATTTCAACTTGTGTGTCTATTTCACTTAAAATTATGTTCTTAAATACCTACAAATTCTCATTACCTACGAATGCCTCAAATTTATCCTTCTTTATGGCAGAATAGTACTCCATTATGTATAAATAACATATTTTCTTTATCCACTCATTTGTTGATGTACATATAGGCTGCTTTTAAGATTTAGCTATTATAAATTGTACGGCCACAAACATGGGTATGCATGTACCCATTAAATAACATGATGACTTTAACTCTTTCGGGAAGGTTCCTAGAATGATTTTTAAAAGAAAAATATCTACCTGTGTGTAACTCCAAAACATATGAAAAAATGTAAAATCCTTTTCTGTCTTGGTTTATGAGCATAGTTTTTGACAATTATATTAAAAGAAAAGATGAGATACCAAGAGTGATTTTGAAAAAAATCACTTCTATTCCACTAAGAGACACATGTCTAGTGCATATCTATCTGCAAATATGTTTTCACACAACTGTAATCATGTATTGCTCTCCTTTTAAAATGCTTTTTACATTTACTGTAATGAACACATTCTTAGCAATTATGTAGTGGTGATCTACAGGAATTTCAAAATGCTTTTACCCTATTCAGTGCAGCACTTTCTCTAGCCTAAGGCAGTGTAATCCAGTCAAATTGCATTTGTATATTTTTGCATATTACTATGAAAAAATTTAAATGCACAGAAAATTTGAAAGAAAACTGGAACAAACACCTACCTTTTCAGCACCTAGATTCAGCAATGGATAACATTTTGCCATGTTTTACAGGTACACAGCTGTGTGATTTTTCTCTAGTATTTGAAATTAAAGAGCAGACATGGCGATACATCAGTCCTAAATACTTCAGTATGTATTTCATAAAATAAGGTTACTTTTTTCCATCACCACAATACAATTATCACATCTAAAATATTCAGTAGTTTCTTGATATGTAGCATCCAGTCCATATTCACATTTCCTCAGTTGGTCCCAAAACATCTTATATAGTTGGCCTTTTTGGAACTAGGATCCAATTAAAGTTTTTTTTTTTTTTTTGGTGGAACCTGGGATCAAACTCAGGACCTTGCACTTGCCAAGCAGGCACTTATTCCACTGAGCTGTATCCCTGGCCCCCCATTAAAGTTTTTACATTGCATTTGGTTATTTTGTGTTTTGAATCTCTCTCTCTCTTTTTTTTTTTTTTTTTTTTTT